>CAJHNH020001942.1:77500-120000 GCA_905116865.2 Candidula unifasciata | reverse complement strand
GCTCCGCCTGCTGTGTATCCACAAACGTCGTTAACCCCAAAACAAACACAAGAAAACATTCCTGCCAAGACGTTGTAAAACATGGTTTCGCTGTGACTTGGATTTCTAACATGGTTCCGCTGTGAGTTTTCTAGTTAAACATGTTCCGCCACATTGCGCGTGCAAGGCAGGGAGAAAACATTTCCGCTATGTCAGAAGAAAGATGGCGGAGGCAAGGGGGCGTAACTACTCGACGAAAGATTCATCAACTTCCTGGTTCCTTTGAATCTGCGAAACACATCGCGGTTCAAAATATTCTTCGGTTCGTTAAAAAAAAAAAAAACGAAGAGAAATGGCAGAATCTTCTTTCGAATACCTGGCAAACAAGAAATCTAAAGAAAACTCAAATTGCTGCCTTTTGTAACGGCAAAAGGCAGAATTATATTGTTCTAGTTCGAATTTATTGTCTCATTATATCACAATAAATGGCGTAAGTGCCTTTGACACGGAGCAAATATGGCTGCTCAAAAACGTGCCAATTTGTAAACTTCCATGCTGAAATGTCATGAAAGCGGGCAGAGATGAACTGGGAGACAATTTGTTGCATCGTTAGAGGCTCGTCGAAGGAAAACACAAACATGAGGATCAGGGATGCTCACAGCCCGGGAAAACGCGAACGTTTGAGCAGACGAAAACTGCGGCAGACGAGTAGTTGAAAGACTTTATTACGAGATGCAACTCTTACTGCCAGCTTGTTTCTTTACCCTCGGTTTTCTTCTGACAATTTCTCATGTTCTTGTCGTGTACAAATTCGTGTTATTGTGTGCTGCTAAAACATTATATGTTCTCTTTTTTCTGCACGAGGTGTTTGCTGTATCCCTTACAGGACGTTGCAGAACCAACCCCAGCACTTTTATGCTGTTCTAGGGGTTTTTTTCCTGGGTAATTTTACATCCAGCACTTTGCCATTGCTTCTGGACGGTCGGCTTCTCGATACCACTGTCAAAACCAACACATGGCGTTGGGCCCACAGGTGGTATCGAACCCGGCACCCTGGCATTACGAAACCCGTTCGCAACTCTTTGGCCACAGACGCCGACGCACGAGATAAAGTGCTCTCTCCGCGCCTTTGGGTGTAGTGGGCAAATACTGCTAGCCCTATACTTTATAGGCCAATCAGTTCTCGGTATTTGATGGGGCCAACAACATGCCAGTCGCCTTTACTTCCCAGGACTGTATCTCGCATCCATTTTAGATTGGGTTGAACAGGAAGCCAATGTTATTTTTTTAAAGACAAATAAAATCGGCTGGATGCGGATTTGATCCTATAAACTTCGAGCCTGCAGGCGAGCGTCTACTCTTTACACCACAGCGGTTTCCTTTTCTTTGTTGAATTAGATCTTGAGAAATGTTTCCCCGTTGTCAACTTGAACAAAGAACACGCAGTCAGACTGCACAATGAATCGCCTGGCATATTTACAGTAGATGTCTTCTTCTGCCTTTCTATCCCCCAATGGAGCATAGGCCCTCAACCAACTCACGCCAAGTCTTTCTATCCTTCGCCATTACATGGAGCTCTCCCCATGTCCTCCCAATCTTTCTAACCTCATTCTCCAACTCTCTTCTCCGTGTGTTTTTTGGCCTTTCTTTATTCCTATGCCCCTGTGGGTTCCAATGCAAAAACATTCTAGTTATGCTGTTCTCCTGTTTTCTCAGTGTGTGTCCTATCCAACGCCAGCGTCTTTTCCTTATCTCTTGGTCCACTGGAGCCTGTTTAGTTCTCTCCCAAAGCTCTACATTAGTTATTATATCATGTCATTTAATTCCTTCTATTCTGAGCAGGCACCAGTTAATGAATGTCTGTAATTTATTAGTAATTGCCTTAGTTGTTCTCCATGTTTCCGCCCCAGATAAAAGTACTGATTTGACATTAAAATTAAAAACTTTTAGTTTAGTATTTCTTTTAATTTGTTTTGACCTCCACAAATTCCCTAGTGCTTTGAAAGCCCCTCTTGCCTTTTATATTCTTATTTTAATATCTCTATCAGTTCCTCCATCTTTATCTACATTACTGCCCACACATGGTACGACTCCGTGTCTGTAACTATAGATAAATCTCACAGGGATGTAACTCATCCACTGTACATATAACGCAGGAGATCACATTTACTATAACTATAGGTTATAGCATAAGACAATCCCAATCAGCACAAAGAGACATCTTATTCAAAGCATATTTATTCCAACTCTGTGCTACCAGTGCCAGACATGGTCACTCACAACAAACCATAAAAGAAAATTAGTAACCACGGAAATGAGATGTCAGAGAAGGGCTGTAGGAGTGACCATAAGAGATAAGATCAGGAATGAGATCATAAGAGAACAAGTCGGCACAGAACCAGTTCTGGATTACATACAAAGACAGCAAGTGAAATGGTTTGCCCACTTAGAGAGAATGACCTGTGACACCGTACCATACAAAGCATACATGGAAAGAGAAGAAGGACGTAGAGCACGGGGTAGACCAAGAACAAGATGGAAGGATAACATCATAGAAACTCTACAACAGCACGATGTGCCTATGGTCGAGGCAGCCAGAAGAGCTAGAAACAGAACCTTATATCTCCCACAGCGGTAAAAGAGGAAGTGAAGAAGAAGATAGGTCACACAGTATGTTGAATTCATAATCCCACTGTACGAGTAGGACAAGATCTCACATTTCATGGAACAAAATATATCATCTCAAGTCTGGGTTCTTTCGTGATATTCTACCCCGGATGACGTCACAGGACAGTCCAACATTTTAGAGGATGGTAAGACAAGGTTTCCCAGCTCTTTGATGATTTTAACGACCCCCAAAATATCTAGAACTGACCCTAACTCCAATCCACCTACGTCCCACGAGAGAGGGCTGCCTAGGTCCCACGACTATATGCAGCCTGGGTCCCACGAATGCATACAGCCTATCTACCACCCCCTCAAATATTAAACTGTCCTGTGACCTGTGGATTTCCCCTGTTTGGGGTAGGATATTAATAAAGCACCCAAGTCTATTTAATACAAGATATCACAGCAAAAGTAACACAAGATCTAACACTAAGTGTAAGACAAGATCTCAAGTTCCCAGAGTACACGTAACACATATTCTAATAGTTCCTTCAGCCTAGTAATGAATATAACTATCTTGAGGTGAAATGAGTTTCCCTAAACTGTCATATATGTTTTATTTTTAATGAGCCTCCACGTGTAGGCATTTTTTTGAACCAACATTATTTTTTGGGACAGGGTCTTTCACCCTTCCCTCTTTCCTTTCTAGTCGTGCAAGAGTCAGGTAGTTACTTTAATAAGCTCCCCGACCCATCTGTTACTGCAGCGCCAACACTCACTGGCTCATGTAGAATCTATCCAAGATGGTATTTTCGCAACACTACAAATCTTTTACATTAGGCGACATTTACAACGTCGAGGGGCAAGAACTGTAAGAAGCATAATACCATAAATTATTCCCCTTTGCAAAGGGAGGGAATTTGTGACGTAGCGTCAAATGAAACAGGCATTTAGAGCCGGTTAATGGGAAAGCCATGACGTGCTGAAGCTGTTGTAGTCATCAGATGGCGCGCTGATGAGAAACGTTACATAAACAAGAGTACACAGAGAACAGGGGCTAATTTGGACAGAATAACAGAGATAAAAAAAAACCAACGGTCTGGACTGTAGAACATGATCATTTCGAGGTGCGACGCGGGGGGAAAAGTTGATCGAAGCGCCGTAAAGAAGATTTGTGGGGTAGACTGTAAGGATGGGATAAATGGAAGAAGGATTAGATGAATTGCTGGATAAAAGTATTCACAATGAAAGCAACACCCAGGGGGAGAGATCCCACACTAGCTGTCTGGTCGACGTGTGGTTGGGTGGTAGGACACACGCCTTATAATTAGGCGGACTGGAAAATGGCTGTCTATATAACTTAAGGCACCCCCCCCTCTTCCCCACAAATTTAGCTGTATAGGGGTGGAGGGGCCCGGCCCCCAATAACAGGCTAGCAGTGCCCTTTAGTCATGTATAGTAATTCTCTTGACAAGAATGTGTTTATACATCCCATATTATTTCAAATGCAGTATTAAGTTCGTATTACATTCAGTAGATCATTGTTAATATTATTATTAATATATTCTTTTTACAGATCTGGCTTAGTTATATACAGACTGTTGGTTTCTTGCCCATAAGGCAGATACATTCCGACTTCGAAAGAAATTCATTATTAGTCGACTCTTACGACATGCTTTTCAGAGAGGCAATGGGGCGAATTCCCCCCCCCCCCCCACAACTGGACCCTCAAACTACAATTCAGTAAGACCCCGGAACCCCACAGGTGGAGGAGATGACGTTGATATTCACTCCGTAGGCAAGAATATCTGTCATGACTGTAGCAAGCGAGGTCTCGGCCTGAGTGTGTTTGTATAGAGAACAGCTCCGTATCAACACACTTCTGGGTACATCGAGAACAGTTCGTTCACTTGGGCTAAAGCAACCACACTGGCAGATGTCTCCTCAAGCAGACGATCGCATTTGGAGATTGCCAAGAGACTGCCAACGGAACGTCCTTCTCATTGTACAAATAAAACAATGTCAGAGTCCTCAAACAAGTTAACAAAATTAAGTTTTGCGTGGGAGAAGTCAAAGAACTCTAGGAGTGAGCCAGGCTCACACATAATATTAGCATGTTCTAAAAGAAAAGATACATACGAGGAAGCTTAGAGGGAAGGTAAGCAGTCTTCGTTTTTCTTTTGAGGTGAGTGAAAGCTTTTTGGATGAATCCATTCAGAGTCTGAAAGGATGGTTTCTCTTTCAGGGTCACGTCACAACGTTATCTCAAACTCTCTGGCACTTGTGACAGCTCGGGAGGGGTGTCCAGTGGCGTGAGAAGAAACGAGGTCGTAAAAAGGCAGAGTGGTTCGGTTCGGGCGTGTGGGTTTATGGGTTACATTTTGGGGAACAAGCAAGACCCATTGTTTTTTTTAACAAGCATGTCGTAGGTGGCGTCTAATTAGGGGTGGTTTCTTTAAAGTCGGTGTGCATCTGCCTGAGAGGCAAGGAACCAGCAGTGTGCATACACATAAGCAGATCTGCAAAACTGAAATCTATCAAGACAAAAATCCAGGAATGGACGAACAACCAGATATTTTAGCCAGTTTGAAACAAGTGAACGCTAAGAAGAACAAGGAGAAGAAGAAGAAGGAAGGGCGAGGGGTGGGGGATCAGGAGGGCAGTTTTTACACAAATGAATAGGAATCATTGAGGAAGCTATGGAGTTCGTACTTCCTTCGGTGGAGAGAGATCGAGGTTGTGAGATAAGACCCTGTGAAATTTAGCTGATGCTTTCGACCTAATGAAGAAATGAGGCAGAAAATTAGAGGTACCGTCAAGACATGTGAGCTCCTCGTGGGTGGGTTTACCCCACAACCCCCCACCCCCTCCCACACACACACACACACACACACTGATAACACCACGCGCCTCCTGACCTTCTCCTTCTCCGTGTTGACACCGGCTGTAGACTGACGGAAAGTTCTGTCTCCCACTGGACTTCAATCTTGTTCCAGAACCTGATTGTTGTGTGCACTTCCGTTTAACAGATCTGACTTAACTGTATGCAGATTGTTGCGCCTTGCCTCTCATGCAGATGCTCTCCGACTTCGAAGAAAGTCCACAATGTGTCGACTCTTACGACATGCTTTTCGAGGAGTAATGAGTATATTATTATTTTTCCCCGCAATGGAGCCCCGGAACTCACTTGTATGTCGTAAAAGACATTTATGAATTTGCTGAAATCGGCTGTCCAGAGCCGAAACCTTCAGATATCGGAGCTCTAGCTTTCCAGTTGTGCTTTTATGTGGGTTGGGGGGGGGGGTGTTGGGGGGGGGGGGGTGTAGGCGTGGTTACAGAAGAAGATTGACACAGGAACCGTACCACCACAATGATTAGAAGCTTGCCTGCGTGCCCGACGTTCTTCAGTTCGAATCTCAATAGAGAGATTTTTTTTAAACTTAAATCCCCTTGGGCCCGTGTTGAAACAAACTAAAAAGGGTACCGAGAAATGTTTAAGGAAGTAAAAGCGGGCAGTAAGATGCTGACCACATCACCCATAGTCTACCTCCAGCTTGAGAACCAGATGTACACACATGTCGTGATCGTAGCCGACTGATTTACATGTCACGAGAGGTGAGGCAGGCATGCTCCGTGCAGAGTGGCAAGCATCGATCAATTGAACTGCATTCCCTATTTCAGCTACGAAAAGGGGCGTCTGGTACGTTGCTATTGTAGGGGTTTACCGCCTTTACCTCCCAGGAGTCTTTTTGATACCCTTATAAGGTCGAGCCTACCTAGGAGCCAAGGTCTTGTTTCTATTCTAGTCTCCGTACGGATTTGAACCCACGACCCTCGGATCCGCAGGCGAGAGAGTGGATGCTACACCAACAACGGCGTTTCCTGGACTTAATTTTCAGAACACACACACAAAAAGAGAGAGACTACTTACGAAAGTGTTCAATGAAAATAGACAAGCTGTAGAAAAAAGAACAACAAATAGGGCGAGGGAACCGAAAAGCCATCTCACAAAGTACAATCGAGCGCGCCCTGGTTCAGCTACCATTCACCTGCTATAGTTGCCACGTCTAACGGCGTAAAACAGATACTGAAAAAAAAACTGAAGAAGAATTCTAGACATTGGAAGAAAACAGACAGTTTGTTTGGGCAATCACAATCGTGGTCTAGATGCATGGTGTCCGCCTCGAGTGCTAGAGGTTCCGGGTTCAATCCCCGGTAAGGGCTGAGATTCACGTGCATTTGGACTTGTAGTCTTCTTCTTCTTCACGTTCACCAGCTGTACACTCTGGCGGAAAGTTCTGGTTGTTCGTCCACTACTGAACTGCAGTCCTGCTTCAGAACCTGAGTGTTGCGTGTGCATCAGTTTTACAAATCTCATTCTCTTGAATACAGACTGTTGGTTCCTTGCCTCTCCGGCAGATGCACTCCGACTTCAAAGGAAGCTCCCCAATTAGTCGACTCTTACGACATGCTTTTGGGTAGGCAGTGGGTCTATTCTTGTTTTCCCCTACAATGGGGCCCCGGAACCCACACGGGGGGGGGGACTTGTAGTAATTCCCCCTGGTCTCTGGGTAGTGAGATCCGACGCCCGTGTGCATTGTTGCGCTGGAAATCGAAAAGAGTTGCCTAACGGCTCTGCCCGGGCAAAATTTGGAGTTAAAAAGCTACATGATATTTAAAAAATTGTGTTTTATTAATATCCTACCCCAAACAGGGCGAATTCACAAGTAACAGGAAAGTCCAATATTTCAGGGGGTGGTAGATAAGATGCATGTAGTCGTGAGACCTAGGCGTAGGTGTGTTTGGGTTAGGGCCAGTTATAGATGTTTTGGGGTCGTTAAAAGCATCAGAAAGCGGGGAAACCCAGTCTTACCACCCTCTAAAATGTTGGACTGTCCTGTGACGTCATCAGGGGGAGGATACTAATAAAGAACCGAAAACGTTCACACATAAAAATGGAACGGAACGGAGGAATCAACTGAGAGCTCTATCTGATGAAAAAACGATTCAACTAGATGATGTTGATGATAATGATAACGACGAGGACGACAATGGTGATTTTTAAATCAAACCTACCCGAACACAGGTCAGTTAAAAACAAAATACATCTAAATATGGCAAGTATTATTTGTAAATTGTTTACATATCTCTATGGCAACGACCAGCCAACTGTCTTATCTTTTGACAAACCACGTGACGCTTGCAGAAGTCTCATTTTGTGTTTTCTTCACTAGAGAGCCAACTTTCCAACTCTGGGTCTGAACCCGCCCGGCTGAGGTCACCAGCATGACCAGGCCAAGCGTGGAATTGTGGAGCTTCATCAGCTGGTCAGATCCCAAGGTGGTGGCCAGGATACTCATGCTGGCAGCTGACACGGCTGAACTGGGACCCAGTTCCACGGAGTTGATTGACAGGTAGCATTCAAGACCAGGCTCCGAGTTCAGGATAACCTTGAATGGATATTGAAACATAATAGCCCATTTTGATTTCAGGCCCCGGGACTCACAGCGACAAACAAACACACATACACACACAAATTGCACATTATGGCTAGGGTGGCTGGATTTCAGGACAACCATAGAAGATTATATCGTCCTTTGTCTGCAGAGGTCTGCAGGCTACACCATAGAGACAGACAGACAGACAGACAGACAGACAGACAGACAGACAGACAGACAGACAGACAGACAGACAGACAGACAGACAGACAGACAGACAGACAGACAGACAGACAGACATAGGGATGATTTGACGGACGGACGGATGGGCAGACCGATCGACAGACAGACTGACAGATCTTTAGACCGACCGACAGACAGACAGACAGACAGACAGACCGACCGACCGATCGACATACAGACAGACCGACCGACCAACCGATCGACAGACAGACCAAACAGACAGACAGACAGACAGATAGACAGACAGACAGACAGACAGACAGACAGACAGACAGACAGATAGATAGATAGATAGATAGATAGATAGATAGATAGATAGATAGATAGATAGATAGATAGATAGAACAATCTCTTTTTTTAGAGGGTTACGAATTGGGCACACAGGCCCGTTTCATATCCTGCCCTGCTAATCTGCCACCAAATATATAGACGACTGTCTACGGTTGAAAGTGTTATCTACCAGTTGTTAGTGCTGTGTCCATTCGAACTTTCGGTTACGGAGTACCTGTTATCAAATGTGGGTGTGTGTGTGGGGGTGGGGGGTGTGTATGTTCTTGGTTATTCTTTCTTCCTTTTTGTCCTCTTTGAGCTGCTACCTGAAGGTTTGAACACCACGAGATTACAAAATATCAGTCAGGAGGCAATCCAACAGGGGACATTGCGGTTACCCCTTTGAAGACACGGGGAAGGTGGAACTAGGACACCCGTAATAGCCACAATAGTGGGATAAAACCTGCAATCATGTGCAGACAGTTGGTTGGCACTTTTCCGTCCTTTCAGACGATACTGTTATATTGCGCTATGAGAGGGCATGGGACTCACAGCCCATGGCGATGGCGAGTGTGACTAGCAAGACCCGCCGGCGTTACGAAAAGCCTTTCACAATTATAGCATAGGATTTCAGGTCCGTTGTTGTCACATTTGCGTCTACTCTGTTTCCTCTCATAGTCGACGTCTCTGGTTTAGGAGTTACGAACGCGCTTCGTAGTACCGAGGTGCAGGATTCAATCTCAGCTGCAGGCGATTTGGCAGCAGACCGCCTTGCGTTCGTTTTCAACAGAAGTGACATCAAAAGTATACCGTTCAGGACGCAATGGCAAACTACCATACATTTGCAAAGAAAGAGCACAACAGCCAAAAAATGCTGGGTTGGATTCTGCAACGATCTGTTTTTGATACGATACTACATTTTGTTTTTGTTATCTTTTCAGACGCTCGGCTCTCAGGCTTTCTGCAATCACTTCTTCCTTCATTTTCCTTCCCTTCATAAAAGGGTCCTATTCACTCAAAACATTCCACGGCATTCCTCTCCCTCCGCCAACCAATGCGCAAGTATCGGTGCAGACAAAGATGAACAAAAGTATGGTCGTGGTTGGTTGGTCATTGTTCCTCTTTAGGTTTGCTATTCATAGAAGATACACTTATATTAAAGTGAAGATCCCTTCTTGCGCCTTTAGGCGCATCGGGCATATGGGAAGAGCAGCCATATTCTTACAGACCAATCGGCACTAGGTGGGTAATGTGGTCAGCATTACGCCGGCCGTCTTTGCTTCCCCAGGACATACATCCTGGTAACCATTTAAGACTGGGTTGACCTGCGACGCCCCATTCCATGATAACAATCCACGCAGCCAGCAGTGGGTTTCGATCGCGGTACGTATGAATTACGAGTCGGACTCGCAACGCCCGAGCCACGGACGCCGCAAGATACACTTATATCATGGCATTTTTGTTGTCACGACAAACATGCAGTTCCATGTGGGGGAGAGGGGTGGAGGAGGGGGAGGTGCTGCCTATATATGGTGATAGCGGTGGTTATTGTTCCCCTCAAGAACTGCTGTCAGTAGGATTACCTCTCAAGGATGAGAATCACACAGGAGCCAATTCCAGAAAACCCCACTCAGTGTATCATCATCATCACGTGCCGTTTCGGTTAGCGTAGGCTATCAGGTTTCGACATCTCACAGGATCTCCAGAATAACAGATCAGTTCAATGTTTTTGTCTCTCCCCGTCCATCTGGTCAGGCCAACCGGGTACTTATCTCTTTGCATTTCTCTTTCTCTCTCTTTCTGTGAATTTTGCCAGTTGTTCCAACGGTTTTGAAACCATTCCTTCTCATAACATGTCCATAAATGTTGACTGTCAACGTCTAATAAGTTTATGTCTTCTCATCTGCTTGGTTTGTTTTGCTATCCTTCAATGTATTCAAAACTTGCTGCCCACGGTTACAACATAGGGCTGGGAATAGTCATGGCACAAATGTAGTAACCCATAAGTGCTCCGTTTTACTTTTAACTCAACCTGAGCTCGAGGTTTTTCAGCGCAGTGCACGAAATCCCTAGCACCGACGAGGTTCGTGAAATACTTAGGATAGATTTTTAACTCCAAATTTTGCCCGGGCAACGCCGTTAGGCTACTCTTTTCGATTTCCAGCTGCCAAGAGATTTTGTTTACGTGGGCGGCAATACACACGATCTCACGACCCAGAGACCAGGGGAAATCACTAGAAGTCCACGAGGGAAAATACCAGCCTTTACTGTGGCCTGGACCCGGGACTTCCAGCACTCGAGGTGGACGCCATGACTCAAGGCTACTCAGCGCACCCAAATCTGGGCTCGTCCCGGGATGAGTGAGTGACGTTTCCACGCCACCTGGACCTCAACGAGCGATCAACACCGGGTGACACAAAGTGCCACCATTCTGATGAGAATCATCCGGGCACAAGTCCCTGAAACCCTGTTTAACCATTAGGTTATTTTAGGGCCCCTAACGACAGCCAAAGTGGGCCTTTAAAATATCAATCACGGCGTCCCATATCGGGGCGAGGTTACTGATTGATCGTGATGGTCTGACTGACTTTCAACACCCACCAGGATAGCAACGAGCGATCAACACCCGGTGACACAAAGTGCCACCACTAGGATGAGAAACTTTATTCAGCTTGTAGGTTATATTTAGGGCCGCTGACGACAGCCGAGATGGGGCTCCAAAACAACAACAAATTGGTCTCACAGTGGGATGGGGATTTACGTAAAGGTTGGTTGGTAGTTGTACCCCACTAGGACATTATACAAGCGATAAACACCCAGTGACACAAAGTGAGGATCACCCGTGGAGAGGTCCCAGAAACCCCTTTCAGTTGTTAGGGCATATCTATGGCTAGGCCATATCTATGTCCCGGCTACATTCAGGGCCCCCGGCAGAAGCCAGGGTGGGGCTTCAAGTAACAAAAATGTTGCATCCCACATGGGGACGACA
Source organism: Candidula unifasciata (assembly GCA_905116865.2). Classification (NCBI taxonomy): domain Eukaryota; kingdom Metazoa; phylum Mollusca; class Gastropoda; order Stylommatophora; family Geomitridae; genus Candidula; species Candidula unifasciata. The sequence continues at coordinate 108,474 of CAJHNH020001942.1, read as the reverse complement.
GCATCATAATAATTTACGTAAAGTGGTGGTCTTCTTCTTCTTCGTGTTCACCAGCTGTAGACTCTGGCGGAAAATTATGGTTGTTCGTCCATTTTTGAACTGCAGTCCTGCTCCAGAACCTGAGTGTTGCGTGTGCATTAGTATTGCAGATCTGTAGACTGTTGGTTCTTTGCCTCTCGGGCAGACGCACTCCGACTTCAAAGAAAGCTCCCCAATTAGTCGACTCTTACGACCTTCTTTTGGGGGTAGGCAGTGGGTCTATTCTTGTTTCCCCACAATGGGGTCCCAAAACCCACACGGGGAGTAAAGTGGTGGTGAGAACTTGATGATAATGATGTTACTTATAATGAAGAGATAAGGCTATAAACATACAGTGCATCCTTTGAAGCAACCCACCTTAACCCGTAACTCTCTCATGCTTTCCACAGACTCTCTCAGATCGGCCACGCTGCCCGTGACAACTAATCCGGCCACATCAGTCTCCAGCGTGACGTCACGCTGACCCCTGTCCGTGAACCAGGAAGCGTTCATAGGCTGGCAGAATGAGCTAGTGATTCAAGGGAAGTAACCTAGTTTAATTCCTGAGAACATCACAGTTATGCATGTAAGGACATCACACAAGCGATTTTTTTTAACGTATCCAGAAGCCATGAGTTGTAAACCCTTTGGCTCGGTACTATGGATATCGCAACCCTTCGGCCTTGATTCCATTATAGGTACCGTTAATCTGGTAGAAATGTGGCTTTTCTGCCTACCCCCGGGAGTGAACCCGGACCACAAGGAGTTCGTCACCACCCGGTGACACAAAGTGCCCCCATGCGGTTGAGGATCACCCGTGGAGAGGTCCCGCAAACCCGGTTCAACCGTTAGGCCATATTTCAGTCCCGGCTATATTTAGGGCCCCCAGCAAAAGAGCCAGGGTGGTGCTTTGAAATAGCTATAAAAATTGCATCCAACATGGGGATGACGAGCTCACAAAATCACAGTTATAGACATTTCTTCTTCTTCTTCTTCTTCTTCTTCTTCTTCTTCTTCTTCTTCTTCTTTTCCCTTCTTTCTTTCTTTCTTTCTTTCTTTCTTTCTTTCTTTCTTTCTTTCTTTCTTTCTTTCTTTCTTTCTTTCTTTCTTTCTTTCTTTCTTTCTTTCTTTCTCATTTTTCTTCTAACACCCTTAATTTGTCGCCTCTTACTAAATGCTTACCTTACCAAATGCAGGCAATGGGTCTGTTACCCCCTCACATACCCTTACAATAGGCGCCTGGAACCCCTACAGGTACCCTGATTTAATGGACTTACGGGGAATTAGGGGGTGCTAATTGTGTCTCTTACAAAATAAAAAAGGATTGTATGCGTTGTTTCCCTTATTATTGATGGCTTTCGTTGTCTTCGTCGTCATTAAGAAGATAGGCGCGTTACAGTCACAGCTCTGTTGTGTTTTCCCGATGCATTCTTTTAAAAATCGTCACGTTTAATTAGCATACCCGAAGGAAGCTTAAGGTTATATTTGTGACTAGGTTATTTGCGTTAGATAAAATGGCGCTGCACGCCACCACAAGCCGCGAAACTAGATAACGTTCAACCTTGCACCAATTGGGGACGCAATTTTTCGTTATTCTAAGTTATCTTCGGGCTCCCGCCTCTTTCAAAACCTCTTGGTTGCTCTTTTTGGCTGTCCAATGTATTTAAAGCATTCTTCTGTAAAACCACATCTCTTAGGCCTCAAGAAATTGTTTTGCCTGCCTACCATTTACAAACCGGCGGAAGGCAAGGGGAAACCACCGCTGTATTATCCCTGGTAAATCATGCCTCAAAACATTACGAAGCGTCACTTACAAGTCCTGAAAAGACACCCGCAATGTTGATGCGATCAGAGGAGACAGGCACAAAGACTGTCCCGATTAGGGACGAAATCGTTTACCGGCGATCCAATGGGCGACCCAGTCATCGATGATGCAACTCAGTTTCTCACTTTCTTTCACGTCTAATGGACTTTCCTGCTGGAGGTGCTTATATTATGTGCCCATCTTCGTGCTCGTCGTCACCTGCCCCTCTTACACTGTACTATACCCTCTGCTCACTGTTCCCTCTAATCCACCGTGGCCTTTGACATGGCCACAATATTTCAGTTTCCGAGACAAGATTCTGTTTGAGAACCACACTTCCTTGATGTTCGGATTGTTTAGGATGTCCATATTTCTTTCGTGGAAATAGAGTGTCTGAGGCTTGGTGAATAACCCTACTCGCTAGCGTTGGTGGTTGAACTGGACTGCGCGACGACCTGGTGACGAGCTCCTTGTGGTCCGGGTTCACTCCCGGGGGTAGGCAGAAAAGCCACATTTCTCCCAGATTTGCGGTATCTATCATAGAATCGAGGCCGAAGCGTTTCGATATCCATAGTACCGAGCCAAAGGGTTAACAACTGATGGTTTCTGGATGCTTAGGAAAAAAGGATTGAAGAAGGAGTGACAAGAAGAGATAAAATCAGGAATAGGGTCTTAGGAGAAAATTGCCGGCACAGAACCAATTCTGAACAACATACAGAGTTGAGTTGAGTTGATTTGAGTCAAAAATTGAACATCACAGCACTCGGGGCATTCCTGTGTATGTTCCATCCTCATCTTCAGCAGCCAGCGCAGAGTTTTAATATGGTACAGGTCACAATTTGGTTATATGTCCGCCTTGCCTTCCCTCTGAGTGTAGTCAGCCGGTCAGACCCTCTGGTTACATCAAGATGCCTCATTCTCTCCAGGCCATAATAATCTTCTATGGCTACTGATTCCGTTGCTTAAGAACAACATACAGAAACAGAAAATCAGTTGGTTTGCCCACTTAGGGACTATGCCTTGTGACTCCGTAACAAAAAGGGAGACAGCAAGAGAAGAGAACAGCCTAGAGTACAAGGTAAACCAAGAACTAAATACCGCGTGTCGGTAAAGTCATTGTGCACTTTTGACCGGTCACAGGAAATCAAGGAAACAAGATAGAAACGTGAAATCGTCACCAAATGAAAGGAAAACTCTCCAGGTTTCGTACCGATTTCAGTGCGCACACGCTTGCACATCACACTACGACACTTGGAGAGTTTTCCTTTCATTTGGTGTATTTCACATTTCCATCTTCCTTTGTTGCTTTCCTGTGACCGGTCAAAAGTGCACGATGACTTTACCGACACAGGGTACTGTATAAATATAACATCAAAGAAACAAAACGGTGTGTCTATTGTCTAGGCGACGAGAAGAGCTAGAAACATAAACTTATATCTTCCCCGACACTCAAAATAAACGGTAGAGGAGGAAGTGTTTTTAATCTCCTTTGAGATCACTTGCTGTAAACTCCAGTACACAGTTCTGGTTATTCACCCACCTCAGGACTTTAGACTTGTTCTAGAACCCGAGTGTTGTGTGCACATCCGTTTTGCAGATCTGACTTATGGGTATACGGACTGTTGGTTCCTTGCCTCTCAGGCGGATGCGTTCCGACTTTGAAGGAAACTCCTGAATTAGTCGACTCTTACATGGAGGCATTGGGTTTTTTCTTGTTCCCCTCCCCCACAATGAGACCCCGTAAGCCATACGGAGAAGAAGAAGAAGTTAACAAGAAGAATGTTCCCCCCCCCCCCTCCCCAACCCTCAGCTTGTCCATGTTAACGATGACCACAGGAAAACAGACGGGAACGTAAACATCTAACGAGCAATGAGACGACTTGTGTCACTCACCTGGCTATAGACTGGTCAGATATCGGCACCTGGAAGCCACACAGGTAGCCGCTAGAGTGGACGAAGTACCAGCTCCACTGACCCTCAGACGTGAAAGTCATCTGCTTGGTGGCAATGTTACTACAGACAGACAGACTTTGGAATTAAAAAAAAAAATAAGACAGATAAACTGATATCGGCTGTGTTTAATCTTCTCGTTATTGTTCATTGTCCATTTGAAAATCATCTTCATCGCACATCCGACATGACCATAAGTGCTCCGAACTCCTCCTGAGTATATCTCCAAGTGTTTTTAGGCTCACAACTCCCATTCTGAAACTTTCTAATTGCTATTGCTGAAAATATGTTTCTTGATGGTCTATCTCTCCCCCCCCCCTTCCCCCCCCCCCCCATCTTTCTTCCATCTTCTGTGTATGACCTTAAAAGGTACTTGACACACTGCATTGCTTTTTTCCCCCTTCTAGTCTCCGACATCTAGGCTGTTTGACTTAACACATCTCTTTTTAGTCGCCTTTTACGACACGTAGAGTGCGTACCCGCGTAAAAACCGGATGTCTGAGTACCACAGCACCCTCACAAGAACAGGATGTGTGCGTACAACAGCACCCTCACTAGAACAGGATGTGTGCGTACAACAGCACCCTTACAAGAAGAGGATGTGTGCGTACAAGAGCACCCTCACTAGGACAAGATATGCACGTACAACAACACCCTCACAAGGACAGAATATGCGCGTACAACAGCACCCTCACTAGGACAAGATATGCACGTACAACAACACCCTCACAAGGACAGAATATGCACGTACAACAACACCCTCACAAGGACAGAATATGCGCGTACAACAACACCCTCACTAGGACAAGATATGCGCGTACAACAACACCCTCACTAGGACAGAATATGCGCGTACAACAACACCCTCACTAGGACATAATATGCACGTACAACAACACCTTCACTAGGACAGGATATGCACGTACAACAACACCCTCACTAGGACAGGATATGCACGTACAACAACACCCTCACTAGGACAGGATATGCACGTACAACAACACCCTCACTAGGACAGAATATGCAGGTACAAAAGCACCCTCACAAGGACAAGCCTACAATAGTTCTCATAGAAAAACAGAACAAATGCTTATGGGTGGGGGATCTGGGCGCTTACCATCCTATTATTATTATTATTATTATTATTATTATTATTATTATTATTATTATTATTATTATTATTATTATTATTATTATTATTATTATTATTATAACACTTATACAAAGCTTGTGCTCATTGGCCTCTTTATCTCTAAAAAAATATGAGGGGGGGGGGGCAGGGGCGCATATGTTTTTCTTGTATCCGCACCCCAATCAGTACTACCAATAGTTCTCCACTCCAGTTCGGTTCCAATTCGCTTAGGGGAATTAACACTTAACAACTTGACTTTTTTTTTAGTTATGGCCCCTGCCGTTCACTTCTTTTTTTGTGTGTGGCTAATTATTTCTGGTAGTCACACGCCAGATATGTGGATTTCTCTCGCAGACTCTTCAGTTAAGGTAATCTTGTTCGTGTATTCATATAATGTGCTGATGAAGGATCTTTAACCGCAACGTTCACTTGTCGTTTGTGTTTGTGATAATGTAGAGCTGACTGGTTCTCTTCTGGTTTGGTCTCTTTTCATGAAAATAGTACTCGCTCAAGAATCGGACACGTTGATAAATAGTACCCACAAAGATTGCATGGTGCTTGCATTGAAAGGCAACGTCAGACAAAAACACAAGGAATTTAAGATTGCCGCCCCCCATGGATCACGCAAACATTGTCATTGCCCTCATAGAGTTAGGACGTTCTGAGGATTTTGGAAGCAACGTGTCCACATTACTGCTAAGAATACGCGAATTGGGAGTAAAGATCGGCACAACAAAGCACGAGAAGCACACTGGACGCACACGAAATCTTGTTAACCAAATTTGGACTGGTACTATTAACCGCACGACGCTGATGAATATGCTGAGAGGGGAATCTGAGCACCTATGGGTGTGTCCGGAGTGCTGTGAAGTTTATCTTAACTCATAACTAACTAACACAAGGCGTTGCGACAACAGTACTCACGCTGGTAGAAGACATACGCCTACAACCGTACCTCAAAACCTGCGCGATGACCACTCCCTGTGACGTGATGACTAGGTGATCTGCCTCAGCCAGGATCGTCTGGTCATCCTCAGAGATGGTGACCCTGACCCTGTGACCTGCCCTAACCGCTGCGACAAGGTCACTCTGAGAGCCAAATGTGCTGTAAAGAAAACAATTATTTTAAATTATCAGTAAGGATTACCCACCCTTGAGTGGGTACCCGGTGCTAGCCTGGGAAGTAAAGGTGACCGGCGTGTTGCTGACCACATCATCCATCAAAGTGCCGACTGATCTACAAAATATAAGTCTAGTCCTATATTTCCAGTACACCTGAAGGAGTGGAAAAGGTCCTTGACATTATTAGTAAGGAATATCATCACAGCACTCTGGGCAGATCCATAGGTGCTCTGATCTCATCCGCAGCAGCTTCACATACCTAAAATGGCCAGTAATGGCTGCTTTGATCTGATTAATCAAACCTCGTGTGCTTTTGCTACATCCAGTCGGTGCGTCCTAGAATTGAGTTATGAAAAAATGGAGGTGTCCTACAGTTTCTTTTGACACCTATCTCTTGGAGCTAGGTTTGGGGTCTCCACCTGTGTAACTGAGCATTTGCAGTCCGGGGTGTACAATCTAGTCGCACTTTTTTGCAAGTGCACTGGCTAGCCTGGGTAGCTACCATTTTTGTTTGGAAGGGATGGCAAGCCAATGTGTCTTCCTTGATATCTGTTGGTTTGTTGTTCTCCATATAGTGTTTTATTGGAGCTTATGCGTAACTGCTGCCTCTTCTCTGTCCAGAGTTGGAATGGGATCTTGGAGGTAACGGTTGCCTCTTCTCTGTCCAGAGTTGGAGTGGGATCTTGGAGGTAACGGTTGCCTCTTCTCTGTCCAGAGTTGGAGTGGGATCTTGGAGGTAACGGTTGCCTCTTCTCTGTCCAGAGTTGGAGTGGGATCTTGGAGGTAACGGTTGCCTCTTCTCTGTCCAGAGTTGGAGTGGGATCTTGGAGGTAACGGTTGCCTCTTCTCTGTCCAGAGTTGGAGTGGGATCTTGGAGGTAACGGTTGCCTCTTCTCTGTCCAGAGTTGGAGTGGGATCTTGGAGGTAACGGTTGCCTCTTCTCTGTCCAGAGTTGGAGTGGGATCTTGGAGGTAACGGTTGCCTCTTCTCTGTCCAGAGTTGGAGTGGGATCTTGGAGGTAACGGCTGCCTCTTCTCTGTCCAGAGTTGGAGTGGGATCTTGGAGGTAACGGTTGCCTCTTCTCTGTCCAGAGTTGGAGTGGGATCTTGCAGGTAACGGCTGCGTCTTCTCTGTCCAGAGCTCGAATTAGATCTTGTGGATAACTGCCGACTCTTTTCTAATACATATAGTTTTGGCGTTTTCTTAATAAAGATATTTGCCTCATTCAGTGAGATATTTTGGCAAAATGTTCGATCTGGATTTAAACCAAGGGATCTTGCAATCTCCCAGTCCAAACGGCTGAACAGGACTTTTCTTTTCCTAGGAAAAAAAAACACGTGACGATACGCACAACAAAGTGTCTAAAAGGGTGCAGGTACTAACAATAATTTTACTAAATAAAGGCAGGGTGTCGGAACTCACAATAAAGTGTCCAAAAAGGTGCCGGTAATCAAAGAGTGTCTAAAAAGGTGTCGGTACTCACCACTCCGTGTCTATTACAGTAATACTGAAAAAATAATGCCTAAATGATAAAGACTGGTCGAAACATTCGACTGTATTTGTGTGCGTCATTTTCATTCCTTCCCCTGAGCTTTCTAGTCAAATTTTTATGTTGTATTTAGCGTTCTCACTAACAAAAGTTTTGAGACAAAACAAGACGCGTGACACAAGGATATCATTACCGCGTGAATTAAGAAGGCACGCCACGCCAGATTTTGACAAGACCAGGTAGACAAAACAAATGACACGCCGGGATATCGTGAAGTAACAAACAGCTCTGAAAACACAGCGTGAAACAAGACACGTCATGCCAACGTTTGACAACATGACACGACACCGAGATAAATAAACACACATATCTATACTTGTGTCATCGCACGTTTCTGGAGTAGAACACGCTGATGAAGCTGGACACACACAAAAAATGATAATGGCAGTTGCAACTTAATAGCAAAACGGGTCACTTCATAGTAGCTATGTTTCTGTGCCAATGAAGTTCGAGGTTTGAACAACGGATCAACGTCATGGCACACGGGTAGTAACTCATAAATGCTCCGTTCTTTTTCTAACTCAAGTCTGAGTCCGAAGAAGCTCAGAACAGTGCACAGGCTCTGTAGCACCAGCGGGGATCCTAAAATACTCTAAGTATATTTTTTAATCCACATTGTGCCCGTCTTAGGATGCTATTTTCGATTTCCAACTGCCAAGGGATTTTTTACGTGCGCAACAATGCACAAGAGCAGCCGATCTCACTACCCAGAGACTAGGGGAAATTACTAAAAGTCCAAGTCCTCGTGAAAAAATCCCAGGCTTTACCGGGGATTGAAACCGGGACCTCTAGCACTCGAGGCGGACACCATGCCTCGAGACCACGCAGTCCCCTCTTATGCCAATGAAAACCACAACAGAATGTCCTTCACTGCCCACTGTGAAAACATGGACACAGTCTTAACAAATCCAAAAGCATATACACGTTTTGTCATACAGTCATTACATTTACAAGGCAGTCGTCAGAAGTGCCAACACACACAGTCAGACTTAGAAATGCAGTTCATCATTGAAGAAATAGGCAGTTACAACAAATCAGTAGGTACACACGCAATTAATCGCATAAGGCAAACGGTTCGCAAACTGTGCGCCGCGGCGCCCCGAAAAAGCCGCAACCTCTTCACAAAGGCGCCGCGAAATATTGTAAAAGCTTCATAATTAACCAAGACACGAATAATCCTACTTTTACTTAGGTTAGGGCGCCTTGGAAAAATGTTAACTGAAAAAAAAAAAAAAAGCGCCGCGACCTAGAAATGTTTGAGAAATACTGGTATAAGGCTCCACCAGCTTTGCAGAAACCAAAATATGTTGTACCTTTGTCCTGGTGAAGAGATGCTGCCGGGGCTGTAGATGATGTCCCAACAGGAGTCTACGAGCCAGCTGTCGGAAGAGATGGCACAAAATAATAGATCAGTGAGTTGGCACGTCTGAGAGGTCACTGTAAATTTGAAGACAAGGACCCTATGACCCCCTTATGTGTATTTGGTATATAGATGTATGTTTTATAAATAAATCGGCACCCCCATGAGTGATGTAGTCAGCATCGCGCCGGTCCCTTTTATTTCCCATTAATGTACTTTGTAGCCGTCTCAAGCCGTGTTGACCTGGGGGCCAAGGTCAGTTTTGAAGAAAAAAAAACCGCTCGATGCGCATTTGAAACCACGACATTTACCACTAACTTCACACTCCTATGTACCGTTTACCCCACTTCCCTGTGCCGACATTTACCACCAGCCGTATCTCTCCCTTGTCGCAACATTTACAACTAACCGCATCTACCGTGTCCCAACATTTACCACTAGCTGTACCACTCCACTGTCCCAACATTTACCACTAGCTGTACCCCTCCCCTGTCCAAACATTTACCACTAGTTGTACCACTCCCCTGTCCCAAAATTTACCACTAGTTGTACCACTCCCCTGTCCCAACATTTACCACTAGTTGTACCACTCTCCTGTCCCAACATTTACCACTAGTTGTACCACTCCCCTGTCCCAACATTTACCACTAGCTGCACCACTCCCCTGTCCCAACATTTACCACTAGTTGTACCACTCCCCTGTCCCAACATTTACCACTAGCTGTACCACTCCCCTGTCCCAACATTTACCACTAGCTGTACCACTCCCCTGTCCCAACATTTACCACTAGCTGCACCACTCCCCTGTCCCAACATTTACCACTAGTTGTACCACTCCCCTGTCCCAACATTTACCACTAGTTGTACCACTCCCCTGTCCCAACATTTACCACTAGTTGTACCACTCCCCTGTCCCAACATTTACCACTAGTTGTACCACTCCCCTGTCCCAACATTTACCACTAGCTGCACCACTCCCCTGTCCCAACACTCACCACTAGCTGCACCACTCCCCTGTCCCAACACTCACCACTAGCTGCACCACTCCCCTGTCCCAACACTCACCACTAGTTGTACCACTCCCCTGTCCCAACACTCACCACTAGCTGCACCACTCCCCTGTCCCAACATTTACCACTAGCTGTACCACTCCCCTGTCCCAACATTTAGTGCTAAATACACCACTCCTCTACACCCTCCCAACATTTACTACCCACCACACATCTCTTCCATCATAATATTTACAACACCTGTCACACCACTCCCCCTGTCACACCACTCCCCCTGTCACACTACTCCCCCTGTCACACTACTCCCCCTGTCACACCACTCCCCCTGTCACACCACTCCCCCTGTCACACCACTCCCCCTGTCACATCACTCCCCCTGTCACATCACTCCCCCTGTCACAACACTCCCCCTGTCACAACACTCCCCCTGTCACACCACTCCCCCTGTCACACCACTCCCCCTGTCACACTACTCCCCCTGTCACACTACTCCCCCTGTCACACTATTCTCCCTGCCACACTACTCCCCCCTGTCACACTACTCCCCCCTGTCACACTACTCCCCCTGTCACACTACTCTCCCTGTCACACTATTCTCCCTGTCACACCACTCCCCCTGTCACACCACTCCCCCTGTCACACTACTCTCCCTGTCACACTATTCTCCCTGTCACACTACTCCCCCTGTCACACTACTCCCCCTGTCACACTACTCCCCCTGTCACACTACTCCCCCTGTCACACCACCCCCCCCTGTCACACTACTCCCCATGTCACACCACTCCCCCTGTCACACCACCCCCCCTGTCACACCACTCCCCCTGTCACACCACTCCCCCTGTCACACCACTCCCCCTGTCACACCACTCCCCCTGTCACACCACTCCCCCTGTCACACTACTCCCCCTGTCACACCACTTCCCCTGTCACACCACTCCCCCTGTCACACCACTCCCCCTGTCACACCACTCCCCCTGTCACACTACTCCCCCTGTCACACTACTCCCCCTGTCACACCACTCCCCCTGTCACACTACTCCCCCTGTCACACCACTCCCCCTGTCACACCACTCACCTGTGCTTGCTATTCTGATTCTTCCAGGAGTTCTGTACAGTTGTGTGTGCCTGCAGGGACCATCCCACGTTTGTGTCCTGACCATCCGTGACGCTCATGGTCACCGACAGATAAGGGTCGGCGCTTTTGTTCTGTGCCCAGAAAAAGGACCATCACTTTTATATGTTCTATATATATGTTCTATATATGTATGTTCTATATATATGTTCTATATATGTATGTTCTATATATATGTTCTATATATGTGTTCTATATATGTATGTTCTATATATATGTTCTATATATATGTTCTATATATGTGTTCTATATATATATATATATATTCTATATAGGGCTGTACCGAATATTCGCTTCGTATTCACTTCGGGGCCGAATAGTGGATCTAATAACTATTCGGTATTCGTCCGAATAGTTGCGGTCTTGCCGAATACGAATAGTGGTTACCTTACACCCGTTTCTGGACTGGTGGAAAATAAACATATCAAGATTTTCCACCTTTGTTCAAACTGTCAAGCGTTATCTTTGTGCATCACATACGAGCGTACCAAGTGAACGTCTGTTTATTAGCACAGCTGGTAATACCTTCAGTAAGACAAGAAGCTGAATCCAGTTTTAGCATATGGTTGTGAGTCCTGGACAATCGGTAGCCAGGCCAAACAATTTCTTGAGGCCTCATAGATATGGTTTTACAGAACAATGCTTAAAATACCTTGGACAGCCAGAAAAAAAGCAACCAATAGGTTTTAAAAGAGGCGGGAGCCCGAAGACAACTACTCACAGACATCAGAACGAGACAGTCATCATTTTTCGGCCATGTTATAGGATGAGTGAAAATGGAACATGTTGTGACCACTGGAAAGATCTGTGGAAGGAGGGATAGAGGAAGACAACAAGAGAAGATTCTTGACAGTCTTGTTGCATGGCATGGAGGTGTGTCAGCACACGAACTGATACATGCTGCAAGAGATAGCAGGTTGTGGCCAGGCATACTCGCCCATGCCAGTCGGCAAAGCACCTGATGTTGAAGATTCACTATTCGAATTTGTATTCGGCCGAATAGTTGGTACAGCTATTCGTATTCGGCCGAATAGTGAAAATCACTATTCGGTACAGCCCTAGTTCTACATATATGTTTTAAATATATATATATATATATATATATATATATATATATATATATATATATATATATATATATATATATATATATATATATATATGTGTGTGTGTGTGTGTGTGTGTTCTATATATATATATATATATATGTTCTATATATAGGTTCTATATATATATATGTTTCTATATATATATATGTTCTATATATATGTTCTATATATATATGTTCTACATATATATATGTGTTCTACATATATATATGTTCTATATTTATGTTCTATATATATATATATATATATATCTTATATTGTTATTTTCACTTATATGTGAAACCAAGTTATGTGTCTCGTGATCTCATTTACCCACACAAGAATAGAATTATGTGACGGACACACCAGATTTCGAGGTGTGTTTTTCTGTCGACAAGTACCGCATCTCACAACATATCATATGGAAGAAAACCCATAAAATTTGATTTAATATCTAGGATACTGCCCAGTTTCTGAGTCATTTGGGAGGACGTCCAGACTCTGTCTACGTGTCTTATGGGAGAATGTTGAATCTCTCTCAAATAGCATATGAGAGAATTACAATCTCTCTCAGCGTACTGTCTGGAAGAGAACCAAATCTCTCTCTCAACGTACTATCTGGAAGAGAACCAAATCTCTCTCAACATACCTTCTAGGAAAAGGCGCATTGTCTTTTCGTGTACCATCTAAGAGAAAGCCAACAGTCTATAAAACATACCTCTGGGAGAACACTAACGCTTACAATCTCTGACAACATGCAACTTGGAGAATGCATAGTCTATGTCAGCATGTAAAACATACCATCTGGAGGAACGTCTAGTCTCTGACCACATACCATCTGGAGGAACGTCTAGTCTCTGACCACATACCATCTGGAGGAACGTCTAGTCTCTGACCACATACTATCTAGAGAAACGTCTAGTCTGTGACTACATACCATCTAGAGAAACGTCTAGTCTCTGACAACATACTTTCTACAGGAACGTCTCGTTTCTGACCACATAACATCTACAGAAACGTCTAGTCTCTGACAACATACTTTCTACAGGAACGTCCCGTTTCTAACCACATAACATCTAGAGAAACGTCTAGTCTCTGACAACATACTTTCTACAGGAACGTCCCGTTTCTGACCACATAACATCTAGAGAAACGTCTAGTCTCTGACAACATACTTTCTACAGGAGCGTCCCGTTTCTGACCACATAACATCTAGAGAAACGTCTAGTCTCTGACCACATGCCATTTGGACTAACGTCCAGTCCCTGACCACATACCCTCTTGAGAAGTGCTTTCAGTCTCCTACAACATACTATGTAGAAGAAAGCCCACAAACTCTAACAACATACCATATTGAAGAAAACCCACAATCTCTTACAACATACCATATTGAAGAAAACCCACAATCTCTGACAACATACCATATTGAAGAAACCCCACAATCTCTGACAACATACAATCTGGAAAAGCGCTCTGAGTCTCCCACAACATACTATCTAGAAGAAAGCCCACAATCTCCCACAACATACTATCTGGAAGAAAGCCCACAATCTCCCACAACATACTATCTAGAAGAAAGCCCACAATCTCCCACAACATACTATCTAGAAGAAAGCCCACAATCTCCCACAACATACTATCTAGAAGAAAGCCCACAATCTCCCACAACATACTATCTAGAAGAAAGCCCACAATCTCCCACAACATACTATCTGGAAGAAAGCCCACAATCTCCCACAACATACTATCTAGAAGAAAGCCCACAATCTCCCACAACATACTATCTAGAAGAAAGCCCACAATCTCCCACAACATACTATCTAGAAGAAAGCCCACAATCTCCCACAACATACTATCTAGAAGAAAGCCCACAATCTCCCACAACATACTATCTAGAAGAAAGCCCACAATCTCCCACAACATACTATCTAGAAGAAAGCCCACAATCTCCCACAACATACTATCTAGAAGAAAGCCCACAATCTCCCACAACATACTATCTGGAAGAAAGCCCACAATCTCCCACAACACACTATCTAGAAGAAAGCCCACAATCTCCCACAACATACTATCTAGAAGAAAGCCCACAATCTCCCACAACATACCATCTGAATAAACGCTCCAGTATCTTTAAACTTACCTCCTTGGAGAAGGCCCACACTCTCTGAGCTCCAATCTTGGATTGTGTGTCTGCAACCACCACGGTCTGTCGCATGTAGACATTGTAGTTGTCCCAGGTTTCTTTGGCTTTCTTCCCTTGGCCTGAATTGAGATCGTGGTAGATAACGGTCAGACTGTGACCACTGGTCATTCGTGTTAGTAGCCTACTGAAGTCTCCCTGTGGGACAAAAATAAGATTGTAAATATTGTGATCCTCTGTAAGTGACCGCACCTGCCACAAATCAAAATTGCATTCGGGGACCTTCTATGGGAGATCTTCAATACCGTCTTGTAGCAGGTCCGTTGCAGAACGTCGCTCTCATTACGGTCTGCCTGAAAGAAACTGATAGAACGAGACAATCTACATTATTTGGTCATGTGATGAGAAGGAGACGACTCGAGTACATCTTGATGGTAAGACAGTTGGAGGCGAGGAGAGGCAGAGAAAGACCAAGAGAAAAGATACTGGTGTCTGATATTATGGTGCGAACGATCATCTGTCAGAGCTGACTGAAAGTACATGAGATAGAAGGTTGTGAGTAGACATGACTACCAACGCTATACGGCATAGCCTTTAAAAAGAAGGTGGATCTGTAGGGTTGGAAAAAAGCCCACAATCTCCCACAACATACTTTCTGGAAGAAGGCCCAAAATCTCCCACAACATACCATCTGAATAAACCCCCTAGTATCTTTGACGTGTACCGGTTTGATTCTCATCCTTGAGATGGTATTTTAACAGAAAAGATACACACATAAACAAAAAGTGTCCCCTCTATGCATAGACACGTAAGACTTTTGTTTTAGGGATGAACTTTTAGAAGAAGAAAAAGCAAACTCGGTTATCTCGCCAGCTCTTCCGTCTAGCGCGGGTTCTTACCCAAGCTGTCACTGATATCCTATGCAAGTCATGGCTCTGATCGGCCCGTGTTCCATTTTTTTTTAGTGCCATGCCTTCTGCTAGTACTCTATCCAATCCGATGTGACGTTTGATATGGTTAAAATATCACAGCTTCCGTGACAAGATGCTGTTGACTAGCCAATCTTCCATGATTTGAAGATCTTTTAGGATGTCAGTTTTTCTTTACTTCTTGGCCCATCGTATTCTGAGAATCTTTCTAAAGCATTCCAGCTAAAAAAAAAAAAAATTTTAAAGGCAGACCATAGTTGCCAAAAACTAAGGTGGTTAATGTGTGGACCTTTTATGAGAGACAGTAGTTGCCACAAATCAAGATAGTAAATGTGCCAATCTTCTATGGGACACCGTAATTGCCACTAATCAAGATAGTAAATGAGTCGATCTTCTAGGGGAGACCGTAGTTGCCACAAATCAAGATAGTAAATGAGTCGATCTTCTAGGGGAGACCGTAGTTGCCACAAATCAAGATAGTAAATGAGTCGATCTTCTATGGGAGACCGTAGTTGCCACAAATCAAGATAGTAAATGGGTCGATCTTTTAGGGGAGACGAACAAAAAAGCAAAACTGTAAACAGTGATGGATTCGTTCGAGCTTGACATGGCATTTTTTTTTTTCGCATGTTGCGTCCTTATCTCGGTTTTCGAGCCTCACTTTAGTCAAGTTCTCGATTCAATTTCTTCTAAGAAGTTCAAAAACGCCGACGGTGTATTTGAACCACGCCCACGCTCGGCGCTCTAACTAAGTTGGTTAAACCAGCTGCGCGGGGACCGGGTGACAGACTCTTTGGGGTCCGAGTTTACGCTCGGGAGAAGACAGGAAAGCTACATATTTCCCAGATTTACAGTATCTATCATGGAATCAAGGCTGAAGGGTTGCTATATCTATAGTACAGAGACGAAAGCGTTTACAACTGATGGTTTCTAGATTTAAAAAAAACAAACATACACAGCAAAAATTAGTTAACAGAAGCAGCGAACCAACACACGGCAGTCACGCACGCGCGCACACCCGCCCGCACAGACACACGCACGCGTGCATACACGTACACGCACACACACACCTACAGACATATATGTACACATATACATTTGATATGAATTACATGAACCACCCATACAGTTTCTTCTTCTTCTTCTTCTTCTTCTTCTTCTTCTTCTTCTTCTTCTTCTTCTTCTTCTTCTTCTTCTTCTTCTTTTTCTTCTTCTTCTTCTTCTTCTTCTTCTTCTTCTTGTTCGTCTTCTTATTCTTCTTCTTCTTGTTCGTCTTCTTGTTCTTCTTCTTCTTGTTCGTCTTCTTATTGTTCGTCTTCTTCTTCTTGTTCGTCTTCTTCTTGTTCTTCTTTTTCTTCTTCTTCTTCTTCTTCTTCTTCTTGTTCGTCTTCTTCTTCTTGTTCGTCTTCTTCTTCTTCTTCTTGTTCGTCTTCTTCTTCTTCTTCTTGTTCGTCTTCTTCTTCTTCTTCTTGTTCGTCTTCTTCTTCTTCTTCTTCTTCTTCTTCTTCTTCTTCTTCTTCGTCTTGTTCGTCTTCTTCTTCTTCTTCTTCTTCTTCTTCTTCTTCTTCTTCTTCTTCTTCTTCTTCTTCTTCTTCTTCTTCTTCTTCTTCTTCTTCTTCTTCTTCTTCTTCTTCATTTCTTCTTCTTCTTCATTTCTTCTTCTTCTTCATTTCTTCTTCTTCTTCATTTCTTCTTCTTCTTCTTCTTCATTTCTTCTTCATTTCTTCTTCATTTCTTCTTCATTTCTTCTTCATTTCTTCTTCATTTCTTCTTCATTTCTTCTTCATTTCTTCTTCATTTCTTCTTCTTCTTCTTCTTCTTCTTCTTCTTCTTCTTCTTCTTCTTCTTCTTCTTCTTCTTCTTCTTCTTCTTCTTCTTCTTCTTCTTCTTCTTTCTTCTTCTTCTTCTTCTTCTTTCTTCTTCTTCTTCTTTCTTCTTCTTCTTCTTCTTCTTCTTCTTCTTCTTCTTCTTCTTCTTCTTCTTCTTCTTCTTCTTCTTCTTCTTCTTCTCCTTCTTCCTCTTCTTCTTCTTCTTCTTCTTCTTCTTCATCTTCTTCTTCTTCTTCTTCTTTCATCTTCTTCTTTCTTCTTCTTCTTCTTCTATCTTCTTCTTTCTTCTTCTTCTTCTTCTTCTTCTTCTTCTTCTTCTTCTTCTTCTTTTTCTTCTTCTTCTTCTTCTTCTTTTTCTTTTTCTTCTTCTTCTACGCATTCAGAGCGGAAAGTTCAAGCTGTTCGACCACTTCTGGACTTTAGTCGTGTCTAAATCTTGAGTTTTAGACGCATACGTGTTTTACAGGTCTAGCATTTTTTGTATGCAGACTTTTAGTTCCTTGTCTCTCAGTAAGATACGCTCTGAATTCGACGGAAACATCTCCAGCTAGTCGAGTTCTACGACATGCTTATTGGGAGAAGTGGCAGTGGGTCTATTCTACAGTGGGACCCTGGTACCCACATGGGACCCATACAACTAAACAGAATGAGCTACAGCAGTACACATAATTCTAAACAAAGAACAATGATTTACATCACTTGTTTCAACTTGCTGACATCTGAACAAATGAGGAGTGGTGAAACGAGGGGGAAAACACAGCTTTCCATCACACGCTACATAAACCTGCTGACACTAGGACTATATATATATATATATATATATATGTGTGTGTGTGTGTGTGTGTGTGTGTGTGTGTGTGTGTGTGTACACGCCTCACACGCACGGCGTGGATTGGGGATAAACTAGATGGCTGGGACTTACGAGCAAAGCTGCAAGATATGCGCGTAGCGGCGTGGGAGATACTCTCGGCGGTGGGGGTAGTCGCCGGAAGTCTGCACTTTACATGTGACTGAGAACCTGTTAGGGTGTTTTTGTGGCCGCCATAATATGTGGCCGTTATTCAGAGGATAGCCTTGTAAGGAAACTCAGCGGCCCTGCTAACAATGGATACAATTTTCTTTTGCGATTATTTCATATGTTTTGTATTATTTCGAAGGGGGCTGCGTGGTCTCGAGGCATAGTATAACTTGCCCTGGTCTCTGTGTAGTGAGATCGGACGCCCGTGTGCATTGCTACGCACGTAATAAATCCCTTGGTAGTTGGAAATCGAAAAAAAAGTAGCCTAAGGGCGTTGCCCTAGCAACAATTTGGAGTGAAAAATTTACCCAATGTATTTCAGGATCCTTGCCGGTGCTGCAAAGCCTGTTCTGAGCTTCTTTGGACTCAGACTTGAGTTAGTAAGAAAAAACAGAGCACTTATGGGTTACTACCTGTACGCCATTAAGTTGACCCTTTGTTCAAAACCTCAGACCTCAGACCTCAGAATTCAAAAGACTCACAGTAGAGCAGAGTGGAGGAATCGAATACGACCCATATATGACGTCAAACGAACACAATGGATGATGCTGATATAATATATAATATATTAAAATATGTATATGCACTTGAACAAACCCTAGGCCCCCTAAGCGCCCATCCACCAGCCCAAAACTTTAATTTGTGTGGGGACCCTTGTTAAGACAGTCGTGTCATCTGTTAGAACGAAACTATCAATCACTAGCACACAAGCCTGCCGCGATGTGACCTGTACCTTGTAAACAGTTCCATCATTGAGGTTTGTCAGGACATCCTTTTGCTCGCAGCAGGCGCTGGTGGAAGAGGAGGGGGAGGCAGTGGCGCATCGCTGGCTGAACCACCTGATCTCTAGTTCTAGTGTTTTGCTGTCCTGCTGTGTCTGGCTGAAGATGGTGGTGGAGCCGCTAGCGCAGAGGTCGCTGTTAGAGGATTAGAACAAACGATGTCAGGGTGTGACAAAGATGTGGGAGGGCAACTGTTGTGGCTGTTGTGGCTAAAGCGTGTGTGGTTATATATAGCTTCTGTAAGCAGAGAGAAAATTCATTCTAATATACATTGCCTGCTCTGTCATAGCGTAGATTTTTACTCTGTCACTCCATTTCTCTGTCTGTCTGTCTCTCATTCTCAATCTCTCACTCTCTGTCTCTCTGTCTGTCTGTCTGTCTGTCTCTCTCTCTCTCTCTCTCTCTGTGTGTGTGTGTGTGTGTCTTTCGCTCTCTGTTTCTCCCTTTGTCTGTCTCTCACTCTCTGTCTCGCTGTCTTTCTCTCTGTGTGTTTTTCACTCTCTGTCTCTCTCATTGACTCCCTCTGTCTTTCTCTTTGTCTTTATTTTTCTCACTGTCTCTTCTTTTCTCTGTCTGTCGCTCACTCACTCTCTGCCTCCCCGTCTTTCCCTCTCTCTGTATTTCTCTCTGACTTTTTCTATCTGTCTTTCTCTCACTGTGTCTTTCTCTCACTGTCTTTCTCTCACTGTGTCTTTCTCTCACTGTGTCTTTCTCTCACTGTGTCTTTCTCTCACTGTGTCTTTCTCTCACTGTGTCTTTCTCTCACTATGTCTTTCTCTCACTGTGTCTTTCTCTCACTGTGTCTTTCTCTCACTGTGTCTTTCTCTCACTGTGTCTTTCTCTCACTGTGTCTTTCTCTCACTGTGTCTTTCTCTCACTGTGTCTTTCTCTCACTGTGTCTTTCTCTCACTGTGTCTTTCTCTCACTGTGTCTTTCTCTCACTGGGTCTTTCTCTCACTGTGTCTTTCTCTCACTGTGTCTTTCTCTCACTGTGTCTTTTCTCTCACTGTGTCTTTCTCTCACTGTGTCTTTCTCTCACTGTGTCTTTCTCTCACTGTGTCTTTCTCTCACTGTGTCTTTCTCTCACTGTGTCTTTCTCTCACTGTGTCTTTCTCTCACTGTGTCTTTCTCTCACTGTGTCTTTCTCTCACTGTGTCTTTCTCTCACTGTGTCTTTGTTTCTAACACTGTCTCTTTCACTCTCTCTCTCTCTGTCTTTCTCTCTGTTTCTATCTCTCCTTTTCTCTGTCAGTCTGTTTCTCACTCTTTCTATCTCTGTATTTCTCACTCGCTGCCTCTTTCTCTCATTGTCTCTCTTTTGTCTCTTTCACTGTCTCTCTTATGTCTCTCTCGCTGTCTCTATATGACTGTCTCTAACTGCTTCTGTTATTGTCTCTCATTGGCTCTCTCACACATTCTCACTGTCTATCTCTCACTACCTCTCTCATAGTCTCTCTCACTGTCTCTCTTTCACTATCTCTCTTTTCCTGTCTCTTTCACTGTCTCCCTGTCACTGTCTCTCTTTCACTGTCTCTCTCACTGCCTCTCACGGTCTATCTTTCACTGTCCCTCTCACTGTCACCCTCTCACTGTCTATGGAAATAGTGCCAGCTGGGGGGAAAGGAGCAGAAACGATAAAGAAACAGACGGCATCCTTAAAAAAAAAGCTGGGGTTGTTTCTGCAACGTCCTGTAAACTGTAAAGGATACGCAACTAACTAAAAAAGCGTCTATTAATTCCCCCCTCCCTCCCCACTTTTTCCACAATGGGGCTCAGGAACCCACCCGTGAAAACCCCAGTTTAACCGCTGGACCCTTGACGGTTATAAAGTAACCTAAAGAGCTAATGTATAGTAGTGAAGGAGAAAAAAAAAAGGGGGGGGGGGTTGCTACTGACAGACTAGGGCTATTCTATTTTCCGTCATTTATAGACTGAAAAGATGGAAGTTTTGTCGCCCAACTATTAAGCTGAGTGCATGGCGCGACACTGCGAGCTGCTGATTTCATTTAAAATGTTTTTTGACCGTGACCAACGTGGTGTTGTGAACTGTAGATTCAGGAAAGGGCGCATGGCCTGTTGCCATTGCTGGTGCCTTCCATGGTTAAAACTGATCGCGTGTGCAACTTCTGATGTTTGTAACTGCTGCTTCCGTACCATGAGGAGGTGCATTTCTAATGTCAAACTGTTTGTGTTAGCACTTCTGGCGGCTGCCTTAATCTTTTGATGCGTGTGTATCCTGGTGGATATACTGGTTCTGCAGTTTGATGGACATTATGTGTTTTATTCGTTGGCACACGAGTGGAGCAACTATGGGGTGACCAGTGTGCCGTGAGGCTGAAACTTTATCAAATAGCGTTTATGTGCATTTGTATAGCACGGTGCAATACAATCGTCTGAGGGAAATGGACATGGCGCCAGCTAGGGGGGAAAGATGAGCAAAAACGATGAAAATACAGACGGCATCCTTACCCAACCAGCCACTGGGCCTTATCGTCCAGCTTGTTCCACTTGGAGGTTCTCACAAACAGTGGAAGATGGAGGCAGACATCAGTGGGGGTCACGACGAAGTCCCATCCAAGGATAGCATACTGACGACCGCTGGGGTCAGTGACTAGAACGGCTACGCGGCGACCTGCCTAAAATAAATGACCCCTGTTATTTTATCATTCAATGCCAAACATTAAGATGACATGTGTTGAGTAATTTGAAACAATGAAGTTGTAGTTTCCCTGTCGATTTCATTCATTCATCATCTTATTTTTCCATTATATGTTACATATGTCTCGCAGTCTTTTCATTCCATTCTATCCTGTGAAATCAGTTCAATATCATGGATGGAAGCCAGGCCTGCAGCATTGGCCTCTCTTATCAACCTTCATTTTTAGGTTTTTATTTAGGCGTCCTCGCCTCAGTCCCTTTATTTTCTATATCAATGCCTGTTTTGTGATTCTCTGCTCACTTCTTTTCATGGTGTGCCCAGTATAACGCTATCTTGTTTGTCTTATAACTCTTGAAACTAGTGGTTGTCCTGACATTTCTTTCAGCAATCTTCTTGAATTCATTTCATTTTATTTACATCATTTTCCTCAGATGTTTGTTTTCGAATGCAATAAAGTTTGTTTCGATATCCTTATCGAAATCGACACAAGAGATGGTCTTCTATAGTCCATGCTGTGTGGCGTTGGTTGTCATGTCTATCCAAAACTTTTTGCTTCGTTTACTTTTAGTCAATACTGACACAGATGGTTTTCCATAGTCCATGTTGTGTGGCGTTGGTTGTCATGTCTATCCACAGCTTCTTTATTTTCAGTCTTCTTTTTGTAGTCCCACAGTAATGGTGTACACCAGTTTGTTCTGTTCTGTGTCCCCCAATGGAGCATAGGCCCTCAACCAACTCAAGCCAAGCCACCTCATCTTTTGCTATCACATTCATCTCACCCCATGTCCTCCCCATCTGTTAAACTTCACACTCCAGCTTCCTTCGTCGTGTCTTTTCTGGTCTGCCATTATTTCCATGTCCGTTTGAGTTGCAGAGTAAAGCGCTTCTAATTATATTGTTCTCAGATTTTCTAACGTGTGTCCCAGACAATGTCAGCATCTTTTCCTCACCACTTGATTCACTGGAATTTGTTTAGGTCTGTCGCGACGTTCCACATTAGTGATTCTATCATACCCTTTAATTTCCCTCTATTCTGCGCAGGCACCAGTTAATGTTAACTTGTAGTTTTTTTTTTTTTTTTTTTTTATTGTTTTAGTAGATATAGACAAAGGACAAGCCTGAAGAAACAATGAAAACAGAGATTACTGGCAGAGATGACAGCTATCAGAAAACATGAAATGAAGAAGTATATTACAGATAATGGAAGCTTGTAGATGGACAAACGTCGGCTCTGTGGCTACGTCGATGCGAACGCTTCGCTTCGTAATGCCGGGAAGCCAGGTTCGATCCCAACTGCGGGCAATGCGCCTTGCGTTGGTTTCGACAGTGATATCAAGAAAGCCGACCGTCCAGGAAGCAATGGCAAACTACTAGATGTAAATTGCCTAGAGAAACCACACAGCAGCCAGGAGCTGTTAGGGTTGGTTCTGCAACGTCCTGTAAAGGATACGCAACTAACTAGCTACATTGACAAACAGCTAAAATGCTGTCATTATCTGTCTAGATTTTACTCAGAAGGAAATGTTCTCACTTGTAGAGCCGCCCGGAGCTCTGATAGCGAGCTCGATCCACTCGACTGGCTTGTGGTGAAGATCAGTGTCCAGTTGTCTGAGTTGCTGCTCTCCGTGGTGGTGCTTGTTAGGACAGTGCTGGTTGGGATCTCCGTAGGGGATGTGCTTGTCTCGTCTCTGCTGCTCGTCTTTGCGTCTGTTGTGGCTGTAGTTGTAGATTCCCACTTGGCTGTTGTTGCTGTTGTTGTTGCAGCTAAAGTTGTAGTTTTTCTCTTGTTTATAGTTGTTGCCTCTATACTTGTAGCTTCTATCGAGTCTGTTGTTGTCGAGGCTGACGTTGTAGTCTGCAAATTTTCTGTTGTTGGTGTTAAAAAAAAAGGAACTTTACAGTTAATGACTGCTTTGTTATATGTGGAAATACACTCACTATATTTACTCACATTGCGAAAATGCTCAGTTGATCTAAAGACAATATTAACAGATTCATATGGGTCTTGAACAGGCTCATGATTGCTAGAAAAAAAGATAAAGGCTTTTGAGCTGAAATACTTTAGAAAAAATATTTCAATGCACCAAGAAATAAGTAAAGTAAGAAAGTAAAGATCCCTCCCTATTCACGCCTCTAGGTGCATCGGACATATGGGAATAGTACCCACATTTTTACATGCCATTCAGCACTAGGTGGATAATGTGGTCAGCATTACGCCGGCCGTCTTTACTTCCCCAGGACATACATCCTGGTACCCATTTAAGACTGGGTCGACCTGCGACGCTCCATACCATGATAAAAATCCACGCAGCCAGCAGTGGGTTTCGATCGTGGTACGTTGGAATTACGAGTCGGACTCGCAATGCATAAGCCACGGACGCTGCGAAAAGAAATAGCGGCATCCTAAAAGATCTGAACGTCAAAGAAAATTGGCTTGTAAACAGTATCTTGTCGCGGAAATTGAAATACTTTGGTCATATCTAAACCCACAGTGCACTGAAAAGAGTAGTAGCGAAGGACGTGGTGCTGGTTAAAGGGACAGGGTCGAACCAGCATGAAGATGGGCACAGGATAAAAGTGACACATTGGGCAAGAGATTGGACGAGGCGGGAGAGCTGGCGAGGAACCAAGGTTTTTTTGTTTTTGTTTTCTTTAGGCTAGGTGTAATAGGCGCGACCTATTGTAGAGGACATGATTCATGATAACGATGTTAAACATTCTGTATTCAAACACAGTTAGAGAACTCTATTTTTAAACTCAATGTGATCATTCCCCGTGTGGGTTTTTGGGCACCCATTTTGGGGGGGGGGGGGGGTACAAAACATTAAATCCACAAACCCTAACGCAAACATGTCGTAAAAGCAGCTAAATTTGGTTTGGAGAAGTCGGATGTGTTGAGCCGAAAGGGGTCATTGTTGAGGTCGAGCTGTAAAACACCCCACAACAAAAGCTAGCATAGCCCTTTTAAAAGGTAACTTAAAACAAGAAATGGGACAGGGAGGGACTTCATTTGATTTGCACAGGAGCGGAGCAAGTATGGGGAAAACCCGATTGCAGTGAAGCTGAAACCTTGACTAAGACCACGCCCATCTTGAGCTATAAATCTGGAGCTGGCCGTGACTAACACCACGCCCATCTTGAGCTATAAATCTGGAGCTGGCCGTGACTAACACCACGCCCATCTTGAGCTATAAATCTGGAGCTGGCCGTGACTAACACCACGCCCATCTTGAGCTATAAATCTGGAGCTGGCCGTGACTAAGACTAAGAGTAAGAGAGAACAAGAAAAAGACACTGTGAACATTTGACTGTTAAACACAGTGTAATATGCTCACTATATTTGAACATGTGAACAGTATATCAATAGGGAATAACAATGGCGATTGCACACATAAAGTAGAGCCGTAAAGATCCATTTTCACATAAAGTAGAGCAGTAAAGATCCATTTTCACATAAAGTAGAGCAGTAAAGATCCATTTTCACATAAAGTGGAGCAGTAAAGATCCACTTTCACATAAAGTAGAGCAGTAAAGATCTATTTTCACATAAAGTAGAGCAGTAAAGATCCATTTTCACGCCTTTACATACCAATCAGAATTAGGTGGGTAATATGGTCAGCATTATGCCGGCCGTCTTTACTTCCCCATGACATACATCCTGGTACCCATTTTAGGCTGGGTCGACCTGCGACGCCCCATGCCACGATAAAAATTAACGCAGTCAGCAGTGGGTTTCCACCACCGTTACGTTGGGATTGCACACTTGAAGTCAGCAAAAGACGCGTTTTAGCAAAGCAAAGACTAAACAGCATGAGGAACCTACGGCGCAGCACCTGCAAGAAAGCTGTAGTTAAACATGTGAGATTACGCATCTTGCCCGTGGCAACTGATAGATGTGAGCCGTGGATTCTCATTCAGACTTTGAAGACAAATCTTCTTCTTCTACTTCTTCTTTGCCGTCGGTTTCGTATGCTCAGATCAGACCATCAGGTGGGTTGCCTCTATGAATTCGCATGTCAGTAGTAGGTCCTTCATGGTTCCCCATAGCTTGCTCTGCACACTTTGCTCATGAGGCCGCGGGAGACAAACCAGTCAGAGATTTTGAGCTGAAAGGCTACCACACAAACAAACAAAAACTCTTAGTATGCCATGGGCTTGTAAGAAAAACACTGATACGGGATCCTAGCATCGAAGATAAGTGGCTCATAAACAGCATCCTCTCCCGAAAGCTGGGGTATTAAGGCATTGTTAAATGTCGTTATGTCCTGATGAGAACCGTGATTTGGGGAGGGGGGGGGGTGTAAGGGGGCGTTGTATAGTTTCTGGAAAACAGATGGAGTGACCTCCACCCAGGTGGATACGGGACATTGAAGATGCATTGACTATGAAAGCACATATGGCTGTAGAACTGGCAGTAGAAAGAGAGACCTTCAGGCGTCTAGTGAAGACAGCGACGTTCTGTAAAGGACCTGCTGATTGACTACGATAATAAACATCATGTAAATAGACTGTAAGCATATATATGTTATTTTAACATAGTGTTAACATTCTGTATTTAAACACAATGTGAACATACTACTTTAAGCACAGTACGAATGCAATCACTTTATTCAAATACCTTATGAACACAATCACTATATTCAAATACCTTATGAACACAATCACTAAAATCAAATACCTTATGAACACAATCACTATATTCAAATACCTTATGAACACAATCACTATATTCAAATACCTTATGAACACAATCACTAAAATCAAATACCTTATGAACACAATCACTATATTCAAATACCTTATGAACACAATCACTATATTCAAATACCTTATGAACACAATCACTATATTCAAATACCTTATGAACACAATCCCTATACTGAACACAGGGTGAATGTATTCACTGCGTTGGAATAAAAAGTAACCGTGGTCACTTTATTTGAACACAATATGAACATTTTGTATTTAAATACAAAGTGAACATACTTACTGTGTTTAAACACATACTAAGTACATTTGAACCATGGCGAGGCGTGCATTTAACGGGTGAAATCTCTGCTTACACATTGTTAACGAAAATTATTTATTTTATTATTACTAATTACTATTTATTACAAATAGGCGATTTGGCTTACGTTTAGAACATAGCGAAAATGTCGTTTGCTTACTGCATGCTTATACCACTTAAATTATGTATTTTATTATTACTAATTACTATTTATTACAAATAGGCGATTTGGCTTACGTTTAGAACATAGCGGAAATGTCGTTTGCTTACTGCATGCTTATACCACTCTTGCAGAAGCTGTAATCTGTGAAAACTATTAGTTACTAGTACCATTGTGGCAGCTGCACGCGTATACTCTCTACAGCGAAACATCAAGAAGGAAAATATCACGTGATACCCTTTCTCCATTGTAATCGTTACCTGCTAACCCTTATACGTAAAAATTTATCACGCCTCGCCACTGATTTTATCGAATGTGAACATACTCACTGTATTTGAACACGCACTGGGCCTTGGCTGTCAGATCCTGGCAAGATGTTGGAGATGAAGTCAACAGTTCACAGACTAGCTTCTTCCTCCTGAATGAGTTTCCGTCTTGTAGCAAATTGTAGGAGAAACAATGTGCCACTTGGGAACACATTTGGGCACACTCCAGTTCGGATCTGACAATCCTGGATCTACTGTCCAAGTGCGTGGCTTTCATAACATAATCTCGAGAACAACTTGGAATAGCCTTGAAGTCAGAATATGCATCTTTCGAGGCAAATAGAGCGGTTCCAAAAGTGTGGGATAAATTAATGATATAAACTAAAATAATCCCAACAGTTGACGCCCTTACTGTGAGACGCAAGCGATTGACATGGACCATGGTGCTAAGTTTCTTGTGGGGCTTCTGTTAAGTGAGTCACTCTATCAGGTGGCGTCTCCATAATGACGGTTGGCTGCAAGGGATCTCTAACACACCCTGTCTCTGATATTTCTGTTCGTCCATCTCTTGGTGGTCCTGTATCTTTCTACATATATCGCTGTCTCTTGCTCTCTTGCCTTTAAATGTATCCTCCATATATGGTTTTACTTCAGTTAGGTTTTTACTCCAGTATGGTTTTTATTCCAGTGTGGATTTTTTACTCGAGTATGTTGGTTTTTTTTTTTTTTTTTTTTTTTTTCACTTCGGTATGGTTTTTTTTTACTCCTGTATTGTTTTAACTGGATTTTTTTTTTTTTTTAACTCCAGTAAGGGTTTTACTCCATTATGGGTTTTACTTTAGTGTGGTCTCACTTCAGTATGGTGTTTACGCTGTTGTGGTTTTTACTTCAGTATGGTTTTTATTGCAGCAGGGTTTTAAAATCCATTAAGCTTTTTACTCCAGTATGGGTTTTAATTAAAAATGGGTTTCACTCAAGTATGGTTTTTACTCCAGTATGGTTTTAATCCAGATTGGTATTTACTCTAGTAAGTTGGTTTTTTTACTCCAGTGTTGTTTTTAGTCCAGTGTGGTTTTTGCTCTAGTATGGTTTCTACTCAAATATAGGTTTTACTTCATGTATGGTTTTTACTCTAGTATGTTTTGTTTTTTAACCCCAGTAGGGTTTAATTACTCCAGTATGGTTTTATTACTCCATTATGGGTTTTTTAAACTCCAGTTTGGTTGTATTACTCTAGTATAGGTTTTACTCCAGCAGGACACAGTCGTCCAATCCGTCCATATTGATGAAGTACTCATTAGACAAACATGATTTCGCAACACAATAGTTCAGTGAGTCTACTAGGAAATCAAAGTTTGAACTAATCTCTTACAAGAGACGGGATACTTATATAATTCTAGCTCATAATATATATCTCAGGAAAACCGGTCATTTATATTTACAAAATATATTTCTGAGATTAATTTCATTATTATAACCGATGAATAACAAAACTAACACTAATTGAGTAACCGCGTTCACCCTGCAGCCGATAGAGTATTGTGTTGTCGAAGCACAGTTTTGAAAGCTCTGCTGTATGGGTGTCTGGTGGTGCCGCTGGTCAGTTGACTTCCCATTTGTTGTAAACACTAAATGAATGTGCATAGCAGTGCAAAGTTTCCCGAGAACGTCATTCTTTCAGAGATGGTCTAGAACAGTGGTTTTCAACTTTTTTTTTCAGGAGGCGCCCACTTGAACATGTGACCAGACATCCAGTTTGAAAATCACTGGTCTGGAAGATGGTGTACCCCTGATCGCTTGAACTATAATAATAACAACCGCGTTTGGTTGTAGTAGATATACGCAATCACTGTTGTAAAGTTACACTGTGTCAACACAACCGATGTAGCTGAACATCGGCATCCCCATACGTGCTCAGTCCTCCAATGCAGCAACCGCCATAAGACCCACTGTTGTTTTGGGGAATATTAAGTGCAGTGAAGTCCCAATCTTTTCCACGATGCAGCTCTCGTACAACAGCTGACCAGCACTGGAGCGGTGTGGCTTGTACCAGTTTACAAAACCGTTTGTCGTCTGCGCAATGAAGGTTGGTCATACATACCGCTGTCTTCAGATTTGTACCGGGGTGAGGCCCACGCCTGGTCTAAGGTGGGATTTTCATACAGTCCTCCTAAAACTAAGAGAAACGTTCTTTGTGTGTGTGTTTTTTTTTTTTTTTTAAATAAATAGTCCGTCACAGGAATCGAACACTACTAATCGAGATTCGGGAAATTGTTAAACTCATACACCAACCTTGAAGAACCGCTCCGCTCGCTTTCAACTGCGCACCACCAAATCTGGACCATCAGAGTGTTGTATAGGGAGATTCGTGTTTGATACGTGGCCGTGCAAGAGAGAGAAATCGATCAGGAAGAATGGGACAAATGATCTGTGTCAGTTACACAAACGATGAGCCAATGGAAACAAGAATAGGCCGTCCTGCCAGTGTTACCATTCAGGTTCAGATGAGGTAAACAGTGGGAGGGGGGAGAAAAAGTTTTTATTATAGAACAGAAGAAATAGCTCAGTTATCGACCAAATACCTTTTGTTTAACAAACAGGGACAGTTGTAGGAAATCACGTAGATAATCAATACTATAAATGATTCACGTATCGTCAATTTACAGATGGGAGTCGCCGTGGCGGAGCGGCTAGATGCTTGCCGCGGATCGTAAGGTCGTGAGTCGTGGGTTCGCTCCCTGGCGAAGCCGGACTTTTTTTTTCTTTACAAAATGACCTTGGCTCCCAGGTCGACCCAGCCTTGAGTGGGTACTGGGTGTAGTCCCGGGAACTAAAGGTGGCCGGGGTGATGCTGATCACATCACCCATCTTGTGCCGATTGGTCTATAAAAAAAAAGGTCTAGCCCTATATGCCCTCCACGCCTAAATTAGGCGTGGAAAAAGGTCCTTTACTTACTTTTTATCGTCAATTTACAGATGGCAAATCTGGTAGTTTGATATCACAGAGACTTCTTCTTCTTCTTCTTCTTCTTCTTCTTCTTCTTCTTCTTCTTCTTCTTCTTCTTCTTCTTCTTCTTCTTCTTCTTCTTCTTCTGCTTCTTCCTCTTCTCCTTCTTCCTCTTATCCTTCTTTTTCTTTTTCTTCTTCTTCTTCCTTTACTTCTACTGCTACTACTGCTACTACCATCACTAACACCCCCACCACTGCTACTGCTGCTGCTACTACTACTACTATTCCTGCTACACCATCTACAACGCGTCTGTCAGTTGTGCAACAAACTGCTATCTACAACATTTGTGTCATATACAACAATCAACAAACAGCTATAAACAACATGTATTTCTTGTGTACAAGAAACTGCTATCTACAACTGCAATAAGCCGTCTTCTACTTGCAATAAGTCGTGCTTTCACTAGCACTACTCGTCTGCTAGGGGTTGATGTGTCTAGTGGATGATGTTACTCACATTCTAAGATGACACAGCTGTGACAAGTCGACACCGTCTCCAAGATACCATACTGTTTATTGACATCTAAACACTTACATCAATTGTCCTGTCCATGTCCTAATCAACAGATTTCATTCACCACATTGTTCAGACGCCAACACGCTGACTCCTCCCACATTCACCAACCAGAGTTCTGCATCTTCAGTTCCACGTCGCCGCATAGATGGACCTGGTCATTGCATCGAGTTTCACACCACAGAGTTGGCTGGACTTGGCTTCGATGGATGTTGTCGTCTGTCTGGTCTTCCTCTCGCAACAATCAGTTTCACGTTCTCATTCGCACTCTCACTCTCACGTCCTCTCGCTCTGAAGCACTGTCTGATCAGACTGGGGTCTGTTCTTATACCCAGTGGCAACACGTGGTTGTTCTTGGGTTCCACGTGGCGACCTGTGGTCGTTCTCCTTGGGTTCTACGTGATAACTCGTTATCGTCCCCTGCCTTGAAAACCTCGATTAATCCGAGTATCTGGCTTCTTTCGGTATTATTATGAACTTGGGGCTTTCCCCCCAA
>CAJHNH020001942.1:0-65000 GCA_905116865.2 Candidula unifasciata | reverse complement strand
CTATCTCTCTCTCTCTATCTCTCTCTATCACTCTTTCTCTCTCTATCTCTATCTCTCTCTATCATTCGTTCTCTCTCTATCTCTCTATCTCTATCTCTCTCTATCACTTTCTCTCTCTCTCTATCTCTCTCTCTCTCTATCTCTCTCTATCTCTCTCTCTATCACTCTCTCTCTTTATCTCTCACACTCGTCTTATCTCTCTCTCTTTCTCTCTCTCTCTGTCTGTTTCCATCTATCTATATGTATAGCTATCTCTCACTCTCTGGTTCGCTTTCACATTGAGACCGCTTTCTCTCATTTGTCTCTCTTAATCTCTTTTTGGCTTTCTCTTTCTCTGTCGCGCGTTGTCTTTTGTTTTCTCTTTGACTCTCTCTCTCTCTCTCTCTCTCTCTCTCTCTCTCTCTCTCTCTCTCTCTCTCTCTCTCTCTCTCTCTTTTTTTTGCCTAGCTTTCTCACAATGTCTCTTTCCCTCTACTCGTGTCTCGTTATCCCCCCCCCCCCCCCAACAGAAAAGCGACACACAAGGGAAGATCTACTAAGAAAGAGAGGGAAACACATAGCCAGATTATCTGTTCAATATCTGTGCAGAAAAGTAATGAGAAAAGACAAGACAAAAATCAGCCAACGACAACTTTGCCTTCTCCCTAATATAAAAGAGATCAATCTTGTTCGAGAACTCAACAAAGAAGAAGCAGGAGGAGACTCAAGGACTCATATATACAGATGGCATAGTTATTCAATCTGTGAGGGATGTGGGATTACTGCAGGAAATAGTAGCTGTCCGTAAACACAGAGCCAAGATCTTAGCCTGTTTCTGAACATTTAAATACAAACTAACAGACTGTAATAAGGTCAACAGAAATTGACAGTCAAAGTTGACAATGTCATAAACTGAAAACTCTGCCTCCAGTGTGGTCAACAATAGGAGCTGTGAAACTCTACCATTGACCCGTGGTCAGTTCATTGTTTAATTTTTCTCAGTTCAACATTTGTTTTCCATTGTTGCTCCTTTGTTCTGTTTAATTTTTCTGTTATGTTCTTTTTATATTCACTAGGGAAGACTAATCATTGAGGGGGAGAGGGGGGGGGGGGTAAAAATCATTATCGATCTAAACACTAGGGATAAAAATCACTAGGGGATCTAAAAACTAGAGGTAAAAATCACTAGGAGATCTAAACAATTAGAGGTAAAAATCAATAGGGATCTAAACACTAGGGGTAAGAATCACTAGGGGTAAAAATTACTAGGTGTAAAAATCATTATCAATCTAAGCACTAGGGGTAAAAATCACTAGGGGTAAAAATTACTGGGGGTAAAAATCATTATTGATCTAAGAACTAAAAGTAAAAATCACTAGGGGATCTAAACACTATGTGTAAAAATCACCAGGGGTAAAAATCACTAGGGGTAAAAATCACTAGGGGATCTAAACACTAGAGATTAAAATCAATAGGGATCTAAACACTAGGGGTAAGGATCACTAGGGGTAAATATTACCAGGGGTAAAAATTACTAGGGGTAAAAATCATTATCGATCTAAGACTAGGGGTAAAAATCACTAGGGGATCTAAACACTAGGGGTAAAAATCACAAGCAAAGGCTAAACACTAGGGGTAATAATTACAAGCAAAGGCTAAACACTAGGGGTAATAATCACAAGCAAAGGTTAAACACTAGGGGTAAAAATCACTACGGGATCTAAACACTAGGGGTAAAAGTCACTAGGGGATCTAAATACTAGGAGTAAAAATCCCTATGGTTAATAATCACTGAAGGAGATTACACTAGGGGTAATAATCACAAGCAAAGGCTAAATACTAGGGGTAAAAATCACTAGGGGATCTAAACACTAGGGGTAAAAATCACTATGAGATCTAAACACTAGGAGTAAAAATCACTAGGGGATCTAAACATTAGGGGTAATATTCACTAGGCGATCTAAACACTAGGGGTGAAAATTACTAGATGATCTAAACACTAGGGTTAATAATCACTGGGGGTGGCTACACTAGGGGTAATAATCACAGCAAAGGCTAAACACTAGGGGTAAACATTACTAGGGGATCTTAACACTAGAGGTAAAAGTCACTAGGGGATCTAAACACTAAGTGTCAATAATCATTGGTGGTGGCTACACTAGGGGTAAAAATCAATAGGGAATCTAAACATTAGGAGTAAAAATCACTAGGGGGTCTAAACACTAGGCGTAAAAATCACTAGGGGGTCTAAACAGCAGAGGTAAAAATCACTAGGGGATCAAAACACTAAGGGTAAAAATCAATAGGGGATCTAAACACTAGGGGTAAAAACCACCGGGGGATCTAAACACTAGGGGTAAAAATCACCGGGGGATCTAAACAGAAGGGGTAAAAATCACTAGGGGATCTAAACACTAGGGGTAAAATTCATTTGGGGATCTAAACACTAGGGGTAAAAATTACTAGGGGATCTAAACACTTGGAATAAAAATCGCTAGGGGATCTAAACACTAGTTGTAAAATTCATTAGAGGATCTAAACACTGGGGGGGGGGGATTACTAGATGATCTAAACACTAGGGTTAATAATCACTGGAGTTGGCTACACTAGGGGTAATAATCACAAGCAAAGGCTAAACACTAGGGGGGAAAATCACTAGGGAATCTAAACACTAGGGGTAAGAAATCACTAGGGGATCTAAACACTAGGTGTAAGAAATCACTAGGGGAGGCTAAGCGCCCTTCCCCAAATAAATTTCTGTAATGTCTGGGGAGGAGGGGGTGGGGTGTGTTGGCTCTGGTATATTTAGCACCTCTTCCCAACATTAACTAGGTTGGCCTAGTGGGAGGGGGGAGGGGGGGGGGAGGCTTCAACCTGTCAAAGCCCCGAGGTTCCAACAACCTTGTTCTTAAAAAGCCCAGGTCTGATATATCCTGACACCAGCGGGCAGGGGCGGAAGGTGTTTAGGGGAAGGTGTGGTGTCAGTCACACAGGTAAATATACAAGATGACACCGGATATGTGACCTTATCTGCGGGCACGTGGTCTCCTGGGCCAGGTAATCGTGGGAAAACCACGCCCTCTAACTAACTCACATTTTTTTTTTGGGGGGGGGGGGGGGGGTTTTAGACTTGCCATAGAGTGAATGTGGTGACCCCCCCCCCCCCCCCCCCCCCACCTCCCCCATCCGTGCATCTGTTGTTTTCTCCCTCTCTTGCTGTGATACGGTAATCGTATCTTTTTGGTGTCTTTTGTGTGATTGCTCTACTTACTTTGACAACAAACGTTCCTTTGCAGTGTTTCACTGAGTCACTATTTTCACAACATTATTGTTCACGCGAGGGTAACATAATGTGTCTGGTATTGTGCACCATGTAATAACTTCTATCGTGCAATCTATTCTTTTCTCGCCTTATCTGTCACCGCTTTAAATTTGCACATTCAACTATTTGTTTGTCTGTGTATCTCCTCTTCATTGTTACGCATCTAAATATCAAACTACCGATATAATTTAACATTATATGCATAAATGTCTGTCTGTCTGTCTGTCTGTCTGTCTGTCTGTCTGTCTGTCTGTCTGTCTGTCTGTCTGTCTGTCTGTCTGTCTGTCTGTCTGTCTGTCTGTCTGTCTGTCTGTCTGTCTGTTCTTTTGTCTATCCGCAAGCCTGCCTGTCTGTCTTTCCGTTCGTTTGTCTGTCTATCTGTCTGTATGTCTGTCTGTATGTCTGTCTGTCTATACGCAAGCCTGCCTGTCTGTCTTTCCGTTCGTTTGTCTGTCTGTCTGTATGTCTGTCTGTATGTCTGTCTGTCTATATGCCTGTCTGTCTATATGTCTGTCTGTCTACATGCCTGTCTATCTATATGCCAGTCTGTCTATATGTCTGTCTGTCTATATGCCTGTCTGTCTATATGCATGTATGTCCATATGCCTGTCTGTTTATATGCCTGTCTGTCTAAATGTTGTCTGTTTTTATGCCTGTCTGTCTATATGCATGTCTGTCTATATCCATGTCTGTCTCTATGCCTGTCTGTCGGTCTGTTTATATGTGACTGTCTGTCCATCTGTCTATATGTATGTCTGTCCGTTCTTCCGTCCTTCCATCCATCTGCCCACCCGCAGATGTCTTTCTGTCCGTCTGTCTGCCTGCTATCTAAATGCCAGTCTGTCTGTGTATCTGTCTATATCACAATCATTTTGCGTTTTCTCTCGTTCGTGCTGTCTCTTTTTGCACCTCTTCTTCTCCCTCCTACGCTTTTTTATTCTTTTCTTCTTCTTGTTCTTCTTCATCATCATCCCCATTATCACAATCACTTGTTATCCCCTCCCTCCCTCTCTGTCTCCCCTCCCTCTCCAATTCCTCTCCGTCTTTCCTACATTTCGGTCTCCCCTCCCTTTCAGTATCCCCTCCCTCTTCGTCTCCCATCCCATCCCATCCCTCCCCCCCCCCCTCCCTCTCGTCTGGTCTTGTTCAAGGTAATATCCTCTAACAAAAAGACAGGGAATAACAGCCAGACTTACAACATCACTCCGTCAACGTTCTCCCACCGTCCCCCTTCAGAAGAAACTGGATTGCAACAAAGAAAAAAAAATGCAAAGATCTCAGTGCATTTACGGCAAATAAAAGCTCTATAGAAAAGATAAATATGTACCCAAACACACATACAAGCGAGCAGGAAGATATATAATCAGAACGATGCACTTTCTCCGGGTTTTCAAGCAAGAAAAGTCAGTCTACAATCATTCCATTCACCACCAGCTGTCAGGTAGTGGAGATGTGAGATTATGTTGGTTCAGGCATTGTCCGGGTTCCCACGTGCCACCCTTAGACCACATGTCGTACATTTGTTGATTTCTCTGTAGTACACAGGGGCGGCTCCCCAAGAGAACCACCCGGTTGCAGTATTTGTGTTCATACACTATGTCCGATACAGAAGAAACGAGGACACGCCAGCGATGACCCCCAGACTGCACGCTTCTGTCTGCAGATGTCCATGACCTGTGTTGGCACAGGTCACCGGATGTGACCTTAAACAGACAACTATGGAGGTCAGAAACATAATGAAGGTTGATTACAGTGGAACTACGTCTGTTTTGGGGGAATATTACGCGTGAAGGGTCTCATGTCACTTCCCCTGTGCGACTCTCGTACCACTGCCAAACAACCATAGGAAGCCAAATAAGAATCAGAAATCAATGCATAACTGGAGTTGTGAGCCACTACACGCTGAGAGATTTACTGAGGAGGGGATCCGAGCAGTATCGACTGAATGGTTCGAACTGCAATAAAGAAAATCTGTCGACGAACCAACTAAAAACCTGAGAACGTTTTTTTTTTTTAAACAATAAACTACCTGCTTCGAGAAGTGGTTTGTGGGGGGGGGGGGGGGGGGGGTCAAACTAGTTTTGGAGAATTCCTAATTTTTTTAACGGACAGTGGCCGAGCTTTCACCAAAAACGACTTTGGCTCCCTGGTCGACCCAGCCGTGAGTGGATACTAGGTACAATCCTGGGAAGTAAAGGCAACCGGCGTAGTGCTGATCACATCGCCCAACAAATGCAGATTGGTCTAAAAAAAAAGATAGGTCTAGCCTTATATGCCCAATGCGTCTGAAGGTGGGGAAAAGGGTCTTTTACTTGACTTTACTCACTGTGCCTCGGTCGTCTGCGGGCGCTCCGGTTTGTTGATCCACACAACAGGACATTTCCCCATCAGACTCCAGATCCAATTTTTATATCTTAATCATCACAAACACTATTCAGCTTCCCACTTATTAACCTGTCGAGTCTCGACCACTAAATCTGAGTACAGTAAACAGATCGGCGCTGAAACTGAACGCCACGGCGTGACAAAGACAAACAAGCGTATCCACGCTTCAGTTTACCGCATCAACACAGATCAGTCATTCTGGGCTGTTGTCGATGTTTGGGGACAATTTTCCCTGCGGACAATCATTTCCTGTCGAGAACATCAACATAAAGACTGAACTGTTGATGTCCGCGGTTTTGAATAATGAGACACGAGTCTGTGCAACTTGACACTAGGGGATTATCGCTTGGAGTGTCCAGCTGTGAGCTCTCGTGTATAGCAGTGTTTGTGTTGTGTTCCAATTTCTGTGATATCTGTTTCCTTTTGGCTTCTGATTTCTATTCCCCCGTCTATTCTTCTGCGATCCTCCGCTGTTGTACTTTCTAGATAGATCATCAAAGTCTCAACAGAATGGAGAAGAAATGAGTCACCAAAGGATCTGGCCGACACACCATGGGCAAAGGCAAGATGGACGTACAACAAAACTGTTGTTATAGGCGTTATCTGAACGGAAACTCCTCGCTTGCTGTTGAAGATGGGGACTGGGCGATTATGTGAATGTTTATAGTGCGGTGATCTCGTTTCTAAATTTAATATCTTCTTCTTCTTTCACCTCTGCTTTTTCTTTTTCCCCAGTATTGTTCCATAACTTGATTTGTCCATGCACAGCTGATCTACAGATCTGACTTATTCGTATACAGACTGTTGGTTTCTTGCTGGGTGTGCGGGGTAACGAGCAAGCTGATAGACTGCCGCTCCTATGTGGGTTAAGCTACTTTATGATAAAGCGGAAACGGTGAAGGCTTTATGGGATCAAGGGGACAGCGCAACAGAACAGACCAAGTAGCCATACTTTGACAGACTATTTCAACGAGGGGTGAGCTGGGAAAAACTTAGGCCAACTTTTAGTCATGTTGGTACTGGCACTGTTAGCATATCGAGTCTTCGTTTGGTTACCGCAAAAGGAGACTGAGCCCGTATCGGAATGTCCCGTGTGCAGGGTTGTCAATTGTTTATTTATTTACTCTTGTTCTCCAAGCACTGGCCCCTAAACCCACACAAAGAAAATAATAATATGAAGACGAGATCATCTTAGCAAACGATTAACTGACCAACATTCATTCGGATAAATAGACAAGCCGACCAACAGACAGACCTGCGAGCAGGCGCGTCAGTCAACCGACAGTCTAAACGACAGACAAACAAACAGCAAATCCGATGACAATACAGTACGACAGACAAATCCACAAACAGATAGTACGATTTAATATACACTTATTTATATATACCTAACAATAACATTTGAAAAAAATAATAATCTTAACGACCATTAGTTCCCTTCACAGTACCAAAGTCTCACGAGCGATAAAAGTAGCGTTGTGGCAAGGACACCTTCCTCAGCATATGGTACAAACCAACTATGATTCGATTACAGACTAGAATACGTCAAGTCCCTTAGTTTAACAAACAGGCATAGCAAAAAAAAAGATATTAACACAGGCAGATTGAAAGACTGCCAGTATGACAAACCAGACAATATGACAAACAGCTAATATGACAAACAGCCAATATGACAAACAGACAATATGACAAACAGACAATATGACAAACAGCCAATATGACAAAAAGAACATATAACAAACAGACAATATGACCAATTTGTATACCTGTCGCATCTAACGTACTCCATCAACTTGTAACTTGGCTACGCATTTAAATAACACCTGTACAGTCAATTACTGTGGCAACTTCCGTATCCAATCCCAACTGCGAGTGGCGCGTTATTTGCTGTAACTGTTGCTAGGGAACGCTACACATCCTCTGGTTACAGTGCTTCACTATTTGACGATAATCCTTAACTTCATTATTACGTTCAATGCCTATTTTGCATTTAAAAAGGTTTCTGTTTGCACCCCTTGATACGGGATACATGATGCTAGACTGAGGTTTGGTATTTATATAGATCAGTCCCCCTGTGTGGGTTCCCGAGCTCCCATTTTGTGAGTGGGGGTGGCGGGTGGGGCGGTTTATTTACTCACTGTCCCCTAACAAACATGTCGTAAAAGGCGACTAATTAGAGATTTTGTTCCTCCTAAGTGGAGCACACCTGCTTGAGCGACAAGGAACAAACAATCGCAATATAAGTAAGCCAAATCTGTCAAACGGATTTGCACGCAAAAGGGCAGTTCGGGAAGAAGACCGAAGTCTAAAAGTGGACGAACAACCAGAACCTTCCTCTGGGTTTAAAGTCGGTGAAGGCGAAGAAGCCTCAGATTCTTACAGTCACTGTCTGTTTTACAAATCCCTTTTTGTGGTTTTCATGTGAGAAGGTCTGAGACCTCTATGAAACGGATTCGCCGGACCAAATTTAGAAAATCGGCCAAAAATTGATCAAAGGCAACATTTCTCGAATCCGGCTTTGAAAAGGCCAAACTGGTAACCCTACTATGAAGTATGTGGTCCGACCAAGACCGGCTTCAGCTGACAGGCCGTTTTGTTGACGTCACCAGGTCGGGCTTAGGATGCATTAACGCAGCGGTTCTCAAACTGGACGCCGAGGCACCCTGGGATGCCGTGAGTGTATGCCAGGGGTGCCGCGACAATAATCAAGAAAAGGCTAAAAAATTTTGAAATTATTAAACAAGGCATGTAGATAGATACTTAAAAGTTAAAATTTAATTTATCTTTTCTCGTCACTGTCGACAATAGTTTATATATTGTTTAAAAACCGCGGCTTTAACGCATCGTTAGCCCGACCCGGTGACGTCAGCAGCACGTCCCGTCAGCTGGAGCCGGTCGTGGTCCGACGCATGTCTCCCACTGCTGCATACAGCTTGGTTCCTATAGTAATGCCGTACGACCAAACATGGAATCTCTCTACTGCATGTACATATCTAGTACATGTTCAGTGTTTTGCTGACACTATGCTTGCTATGGCTGGTCCAGTACTGGACAGAAGTGATGTTATCAATGCCATGCGCTGCGCTTACTGTACCGAGAAGCACGCCAAAGGACATAACTCCGTCCCTGTCTAGACTGATGGACATGGGGGTGCAGCCTGGAGCTGCAAGAAATGAACATTTCACTAAGGGGACAAGATGTTTCATTGACCAACACAGAACAGGCGTCATCAGTCGTTTTACACTTGTGGAGCTTCTGAGTAGGAGATCGGAGCACTTATGGATCTGTCCGGGGTGCTGTGACGATAATCCTCTCTATTCACCAATTACTATGTTCAGTATTTGTTTTACACATAAAAAACTTTTGTATGTTTGCGCTCCTCTGGTATTGTGCAAATGGATAATTTTTTTTTTCTGCATTTAGTTGCGTATTTTGTTGAGGGTTTTCTATAAGAATTTACGTTCAGTAGTTTGTTATTGCTACTGAAAGGTCGGCTCTCCATATCCTGTCGAAACCAACGCAAGGTGATCTATACGCAGCCAACAGTGGGTTTCGATCGCAGGACATTAGAATTAGGATTCGGACTCGCAACACCTTAGCCAGGGACGCCGCTGTTGTAATAAAGAGTAGACAGTAAAAACACATGGTAAAATGATCTTCTTTCGCAATGACAAGTGTAAGCCGCTAGTATAGTCGGTACGCGCACGCATGACCAATGCAGTGAGGTCTCTGTCACTTGTATCACTGTAGGGCTGGCTTATGTCGATGTGTGTATCTAGGTTCGGGTTTAGGTTTAGACGACGGATGAACATCGTGGCACAAGGGTAACAGCCCATAAGTGCTCCGTTTTACTGTTGACTCAAGCCGGAGTCTGAAAAATCTCAGCGCAAGGCACGAACTCCGTAGCACCGGGAAGGATCCTGACATACTTTTAGTAGATTTTTAACTCTAAATCTTGTCCCGGCAGCGCCGTTAGGCAACTCTTTTTCGATTTCCAACTGCCAAAATACACCATAGACCAGGGGAAATTACTGTTTGTCTGAATTGGTATATATGTATCAGCGTTGACAGAACAACATATGTGAAGTTACATATAGCAAGGTGTTATGTGTACTTGAGTGTACGTTGGATGTGTGAATGTGCGCACATTCATATGTGCGTTCCAACCTTAATATGTGCATATGTGCGTAATGCGCGTGTGCATGACAATTTCAACATTTCTTTGTGAATCCTCTATGCATATGTCAGTTTGCTTTATATGTGTGTGAATGTATATGTATGAATCTGTGTAAAATGTGCGTAACTATGATAATATATAAGTGTGTGTGTGTGTGTGTTTGCTTTGGTTTGTTTGTTTTAGTATCCAGAAGCCATGAGTTGTTAACCCTTAGGCTCGGTATTATGGATATCGCAACCTTTGGGCCTTGATTCCATTGTAAATACCGTAAATCTGGGAGAAATGTGGCTTTTCTGCCCACCCCCGGGAGTGAACCCGGACCACAAGGAGTGCGTCACCCGCTCACCGCGCAGTCCGGTTTAGCCAACTACGCTAGAGAGACGGGCGTTTGCTTTGGTATAAAAGGTATGCGTGAACCTACATAATCTATGTTTGTGGTTAGACTCACGTGTGTGCTGGATTATGTATGGGGTATTTGTGGAGGGTATATTAGTGCAATCAGCGTGTACAATGTGCTTGGTGTGTATGTAAGCAGGGCTGGCAAAGGGATTTTTTTTTTAAACCCAGCTAAGCTGAACAGAAACCCAAGCAATACACAGGCAGAGAACAAAAAACTAAATTTTAAAAAACCCAGAATTTTAAAAAGTACAAATGTTATAGTTACGATACGAAACATTAACCAACTTTTATATAAGGACTAGCAGAAACCGGCCACTCATTGCTGTGGCATAGTTTGGGTAAATGAAAAAGAAAAAAAAAAGAAAAATCGCACGTGTCTAATATGGTTATTGTCGCAATCATTGTCTGCTCAGATATAGAGATAGTCTTTGACCCCCCCCCCTCCCCCCACCACCACCACTAAATCCACCTACTACTCTCTCCCTCATTAGAAGGTTTTTGAAAAAGAAAGACAATAGAAATCGCACGTGTCTAATATAGTTAATGTCGCAATCATTCTCTGCACAGATATAGAGATATTCTGGTTTTCCAACTTTAGATTACTCACCATATAATTGTGTCTTTATATTAGTGGTCGTTTAAATAGTGTTATTAGCACAGTAACAAAAATGGTTATTTGGTTATCACATGCTAAAGCTGTTTGTATTTTTATAGGATCGGAAGTAAAGCTACTACTGTACTACTAAATAACAAAGTAAGTCGTAAAAAATTAGAATAGCAGAGGGAGCGTTAGTAAAATATAAACAAATTAACTAATGAGAACTTTAAAATCATATGTTAAGCTCTTAAAGTTAACAACTACAGTCATTACCCCCAACCCCATCCACCGACTATTGCTTTTTCCCTCTTCGAAGGATTTGAAAATCATCACCGGGCGTTATTTATTTATTTATTTTTTTGGCAACTGACATTGACATCCCTGTCCATCGGGACTAAAATGGGGAGCAGAAATTGTAATAGGTAGTAAATGGGGCTAGTGTAATATTTACAACATCACCCTTCAAGTACGAGTACAACTACTACCACGACCACCACCACAATAGCTAAAGTAATGTCACTGCTATGTGTTTTACCATTGGAGTAGACAGGGAGTCGTGAGCCAGAAGATTTAGCGCATGGCTAGTGTTGTCGCCACGGACTGGTCTGGTTGGGATGTTTAATTTCGCTCCCCGACAGAAGAACGCCATAACCTTACCGGCGGTCTTCGCATGAGAGCACTACGGTGTAACCGCCCAACCACAACTACTGCTGCTGCTGCTACTTCGAGTGGGTAAGGCAGTTACTGTGACTTAAAGCTCTCTCAGTAAAGAATGCCCCCCCCCCCCTTCCAATTCACCGACTACTCTTTCCCTCATTGAAGTAGTTGGGAGGAACAATAAACAATTGAAAAGC
The DNA here is from genome assembly GCA_905116865.2 of Candidula unifasciata. Lineage (NCBI taxonomy): Eukaryota > Metazoa > Mollusca > Gastropoda > Stylommatophora > Geomitridae > Candidula > Candidula unifasciata. The sequence goes on along the minus strand of CAJHNH020001942.1, from coordinate 53,286 downwards.
AATGAAAACAGGAAAAATACACCATAATTAGAAAATGAAGTTAAACAGCACAGCTTAAAATTCCAACGCAGAGGAAATAATTAAATCTAAATGAAAATAAATGGAAAGCTATGAAATGTCAGCGTAACCATGCAATCGGAAAGTTTAAAATGAAATCATAAGTATGCGAAAAGGTCAAATTTAATTATCAACTGGTTTACCCTCATACCTGTCCTTTTTTTAATAAAAAAGGGCCACATGGCTAGTGCTGTCTCCACGACAGTGCAGGTGAGAATTTTATTTTGTCCCCGGGTTAAAAAAAAAAAAAAACTACTGCTGATTCGAACCCTTGTCTCCCGCACAGGAGCCCAGAGTTCTAACCATTCGACCAAGCAACCACTCCATCAGAACAGCGAAAAGAGAACAAAACTATTTGAGATGTGTGTTCCTACTACTGTGTCCCGATTATAACACAACTCAAAACCGCAGGCAATTGTTTTCTCATAGACAGATATTCCAGATATATTATTGAAACGGCACATAGAAATGGCACGTGTCTAACACGGTTAATGTCGCAGTCATTGTCTGCGTAGACATCAAGATAGTCCTTGATGCAACCCCCCCCCCCCCCCCCCCCCCCCCCTTTCCAATCCATCGGCTAAACCCAACTTGTCGAAGGTTGTTTGAAAAGATAGAAAATATAAATCCTGTCTAATGTGGTTATTGTGGCAATCATTGCCTGCACAGATATAAAGATAGTCTTGTTTGCTGTACCACGGCCTACTCTATTTATTAGAGAAGGTGTTGACTGTACGTATCTCGCCGGCTAATGGTGGAAGTCTTGCGTTCTGACAACGGCGCATGTGCATTTACTAACGTGGCTATAATTAAATGTCACTAAAAATGGAAATATTAGTTTCGAAGATTTTTCCAAAAAATGTGGTCAGCTATCTCTAACAATGACAGGCTGAATTTCAAATCATGATGGGTAAACATCCGGTACCAAAACAAACATATCCTGAAAATTTCAGCTAAATCGGTTCAGTAGTTTCTGAGTCTATAGCTCATAAACAAACACACAAACACTGATTTTTATAAATATAGATATCATCACCATCATCATGTAGCAGGTCCTTTGCAGAACATCGCTCTCATCACAGTCTGCCTGAAAGAAACTAGTTCTCTCGCCAGTTCTCCCGCTTCATGCACTTTCATACTCAAGGAGTCACTTATATCCTGTGCCCATCTTCGTGTCGGTCGGCCCCTGCCCCTCCTTCCTGGTACCATTCCTTCGGTCATAATTTTTTTCAATCCCTCGTGGCGCTTGATATGACCAGAATTTTTCAGCTTCCGAGAAAGGATGCTGTTTATTAGCCAATCTTTCCTGATGTTCAGATCTTTTAAGATGTCAATATTTATCCTCTTCTTTGTCCAAGATATTCTTAGAATCTTTCTATGGCATTTCAGCTCAAAAGCCCCTATTCTCTTTCTTAAGGACCGAGAGATAGTCCACTACTCACATCCGTATGTAGCCACAGAGAAGATGCATCAAAATTCCAATTTTGATCTCCTTGCTGGTGCTTAACCATAGACTTTTAAGGCTGTTCAATCTTTGCATTGCTATAGACATCCTCCTTTTAATTTCTGTCAAACAGTCTCCATTGCTGTTTATTACAGAGCCTAGATATTCAAAGTTTGTGACATTTTCAATTTCTTTATCATTTACTGTTATTTTTGTACATATAATTAAAATAAAAACAGATTTCAAAATATGAACCCAAAGCGTCAAATAAAACCCCAGATCTGGGGGTAAACACCCATCATTGGCAGCCCTGTAAGGTGTTTGAAGGTTGTTATGCCACAGGTTATGGAATCTGAGCGTCAAGGTAACACGAGCTTCCCCCTCCCAGTGCACTCCCACTCTCAACCCCCCCCCCCCCCCCCCCCCCCTGTATTTTTTGGAGGATGACATTCTTGTTGCCGCTGACCCCTTTGCCCCCCCCCCCCGGGCCACACACACAAACACACACACACACACAGAGCAAATATGAATAGGGGCATATTCAAACTTACAACAATATTACTTCTGTGTTGCCATCTTATGGACATTCGCAAACTCACTAGGCTATTTCCGTTCATTAGTTTACTTTACCGTCAGCTCTGAATACTACTAACAAAACCAACGCAATGCAGTCTGCTGACAAATTGCCAGCTGCTAGGATCGAGCCGGACACTCCGCAATCACCAAACGCCTTCACAACACCCAAACCACATTTGCCGACGTCATCTTAAATGTCTGTATATATTTATGAATTGTCAAACTCTTCTAAATGATCAGTTGCATTTTTTTTTTTTTCAAAGACACCAAAATGAAACCCAATTTCTTGTTTAAGAGCACCCGTTCGTGCGCTTCTCATTGCGCCAACTCTCCTTCTCATCCCATATTGTTGTACCACTTGGTCTGTCTGTCTGATGTCAGAAACAAACTTGTTCACTTCAGGACGCCCGAGCCAAACTGCATCAGGAACTAAGATCCCCTAGGACACGTAACGAGCCCACTCATGCAGAATGTCAAGCTCGAGGGGGGACCACTCCGACTTCAAGCTCGGGGATTTGAAGACAGCGGCAACATGGTTCCACGTCGTTTGCAAATCGCGCAGAGACAGTGTGGCGCTAGTGATAATTTGTGCAGATAATGTCGACTGTCGCGTAAGGTGGCGGGGGAAAGTTGGTGGGGAAACAGTAGATGACAAAGTTCCTTGAGACGTAGAGTGAGAAAATATTTGGTGATAATGTTTAACAAAGCATAAAAAGAGAGGAAACACAGCCTATGATAGATAATTGCCTTCTTCTCCTTCTCCACCTTATTTCTTCTTTTCTTCTTTTTCTTCTTCTTCTTTTTCTTCTTCTTCTTCTTCTTCTTCTTCTTCTTCTTCTTCTTCTTCTTCTTCTTCTTCTTCTTCTTCTTCTTCTTCTTCTTCTTCTTCTTCTTCTTCTTATTCTCCTTCTTCTTCTTCTTATTTTACTTCTTCTTCTTCTTCTTCTTCTTCTTCTTCTTCTTCTTCTTCTTCTTCTTCTTCTTCTTCTTCTTCTTCTTATTTTACTTCTTCTTCTTCTTTCATCTTCTTCTTCTTCTTCTTCTCCTCCTCCTCCTCCTCCTCCCCCTCCTCCTCCTCCCCCTTTTATCCCTGACCTCACATTGGATAGTTCTTTATCCCCAGTTGACTATAGGCTGCCAACCAACTCACACCAAGTCGTGCTATTCTTTGCTCTCGCGTGCAAGTTAACCCCATGTCCTTTCGTATCTTTTTAATTTTACTCTCTAGTAACCTCCTCTTGTCTATTTTTGTTTCTATGTGCCTTTGAGTTTCAGTGTAAAGACATTCGACAGTCCTCATGTTTTCTCAAAGTGTGTCTTATCCAAAGCCATCGTCTTTCTTCACCTCTGAATTCACTGGAATGTGTGTAGTTGTGTCCCTAAACTCAGCGTTAGTGATTCTCTCCAGCTATTTAATTCCCTCTAATCTAAACAGGCTAGAGTCCCAGCACGGCAGCTTCAGTTTTAGATTTTTATGTTGTCTAATGTGTCCTTTTAAATTTATACTCCCTTATGTGAGCCCCGATCAATACATCGCTTGTTTGTATACTAAATATGTATGTATGTATATAGTTCTGGGAAGTGAAGGCGACCGGCGTAATGCTGACCACATTACCCACCTAGTGCTGATTGGTCTGTAAAAACGTGGGCTGCCCCTCCCCTGTGCCCGATGTGAATAATTGCGTGAAAAGGGATCTTTACTTTATTCACTCTTAACATGGCTGCTGTGTCTTGAAGATATCATGAACACAGTGTGACTCTTGGCTAGCATAATGATAGTGATGACTCTAGGCTAGCATGATGATAGTGGTGACTCTAGGCTAGCATGATGATAGTGATGACTCCAGTCTAGCATGATGATAGTGGTGACTCTAGGCTAGCATGATGATAGTGGTGACTCTAGGCTAGCATGATGATAGTGATGACTCCAGGCCAGCATGATGATAGTGGTGACTCTAGGCTAGCATGATGATAGTGATGACTCCAGGCCAGCATGATTATAGTGGTGACTCTAGGCTAGCATGATGATAGTGGTGACTCCAGGCCAGCATGAGGATAGTGGTGACTGCAGGCTAGCAGGATGATAGTGGTGACTCCAGGCTAGCATGATGATAGTGATGACTCTAGGCTAGCATGATGATAGTGATGACTCTAGGCTAGCAGGATGATAGTGGTGACTCCAGGCTAGCATGATAATAGTGATGACTCCAGGCCAGCATGAGGATAGTGGTGACTGCAGGCTAGCATGATAATAGTGGTGACTCTAGGCTATCATGATAATAGCGGTGACCCCCAGGCTAGCCTGATGATAGTGATGACTCCAAGCTAGGGTGACGGTGGGACTAAATTCGAGCTAGAATCATCTTTCCCTTCTTCTGTGCTATCCCTTTATCTTAAAGCTTTGGGGATTACAGTGGTGACTTGGAGCTTTGGGGGCGAAAGTTGTGATTTGAAGCTTTGCTGTTGTCCATTCAGGAAATAACATACTTTTATGTATGATAGTGGTGACTTCAAGCTGGGAGGATAAATGTGATGACCTCAAAAAAAGGTGATAACCATGGTGACTTCACGTTATAATGATGATAGTAGTGACTTCAAGCTATGATGAACGATAGTTGTGACTTCAGGCTGTGATGAATGGTAGTGACGACTTTTTGCTTTGGTAAATTACAGCGACTTCAAGCTACGATCAATGATAGCGGTGACTTTAGGCTGTTATGGGTGACATTGGTGACTTCCGGCAACGATGAATGATATTGATGACTTCAGGCTATGATGAGTGACAGTGGTGACTTTAGGCTGGAATGAATAACGCGGTGACAAGGTTATGATAATGATAGTGGTGACTTCACACTTTGATAATGACAGTCGTGACTTCAGGCTATGATAATGATATCGGTGACTTCAAGCTACGATAATGATAGTGGTGATTTTAGGCTATGATATTGACAGTGGGGACTTTAGGCTAGGGTGATTGATGTGGTGACTTCAAGTTATGATAAAGATAATTGTCATTTCATGCTATGATAATCTTCTTCTTCTTCTTCGCCTTCACCAGCTGTAAACTCCGGCGGAAAGTTATGGTTGTTCGTCCACTTCTGAACTGCAGTCCTGTTCCAGAACCTGAGTGTTGCATGTGCATCCATTTTACAGATCTGATTCATTGTCATGCAGACTGTTGGTTCCTTGCCTCTCAGGCAAATGCACTCCGACTTCGAAGTGCGCTCCCAATTAGTCGACTCTTACGACATGCTTTTGGGAAGGCAGTGGGCCTATTCTTGTTTTCCTTATAATAGGGCCCCGGAACCCACACGGGTAGTTATGATATTGATAGTGGTGATTTCTCAGTGTCGGCACAAAAAAGACTGAACCACGTAAAATAAATCCAATGCGATGCAGCCTATTTTCACACCTGTAATAAAAAAGCTTATACAGTACACGATTACGTTAGAAAGTCTTTCACGCGATTTTCAAATTCCCATGGAACCTGTGTGCCTCAGGTGTAACGCCGGGGTCCCGTGTTTGGCCTGACCTCGGCAATCCGCGGGCACGGACAGGTAAATCAGGAATGTCCTAGCGACAGCAGAGGCGGAGTTTTCCCACACTCCAAATTAGGATGCGGCACGTGCCACCACGGGCACGTGACCAGAACAGGGGCCTTCAGGACACGCTCCGTGGGTTGAGCGGCCAATGGGGAAACAGGAGTCATGACTCAAGGGCGTGGCCTGGCCGCGGTCGCCTTCAAACACTTTGTGTTGATTGACGCAACGTGCCGCTCGCATGTCAAAGTATGAAGGACGGCCATCTTGAGTCGCTGAACCTGTCCCATGGGCGATCAACAGGTTTTTCTTTAGCCTACTTATTATTTTACAGCCCCTACCCCTACCTACCTTGTCACTGATGGAATGACGAACATACTTGGCGAAGTAGCGAATACCTGGTTTCAACAGGTGGTAGGAATGCGTAACAAGGCTTCATTGCATCGGGTTTTATCCCACATGTTTAGGTCTCTTTCCGCAGAACGGAAGCTGCCTGTCGAGTAACCCGCGCAAAGCACCAACTACGTAGCTCCGACGACGATCAGCAGGATCTCCGTAAAAATTGCACTCGTGAACTGAAGAGCGCAGCCATAGAAGGAACCTACGACCTTCAGAGTGCGAAGCAAACGACTGCTTGACAACTGCGCCACATGGACCCCAAAAACAACGACTGCTCCAGGGTGAGGATCGAACTCACGGCCTTCAGATAGCTCTTGGATTGTGATAATGAGAGTGACCCGCTACCTACTGCGCTACTGAGGCCAGTAAGTAATGTATCCTTGTGGTCCGGGTTTAATCCCGGGGATAGGTAGGAAAGCCACATTTTCAAACAGATTTACGGTATTTACAATGGAATCAAGGCAAACGGGAAACGTAAAAAACCAGAGGGTCTAGTCCCAGCACAGAAAGATCGTTATTACAGTGCATTTGGCAATGATCCTCGGGCCACATGCTAGGCCACTGCGGGCCGGATTATGTCCGTGGGCTGCCAGTTGACTAGCCCCGGTCGGCAGGGATAAAACCACGTGTGCTAGCACAGTACTAGCAATTTATAATATTATATGGTAATGTATCAAGCACCACGGTGGACTGAAACAACTGACCAGAAGAAATGCTACCAGGAAGGAGAGGAAGGGCCGACCAACACGACGATGGCACAGGGTGTTAAGTGACACCTTGGGTAGAAAAAAACCAAGAGGTTTTGAAAGAGGTGGGAGCCCGAAGAGAACTTATCACAGATATCAGCAGGAGGCCTTCATTACTTTTCTGCCATGTTATGAGAAGAGGGAAAATGGAACATGTTGTGACCACTGGAAAGACCTGTGGAAGGAGCGATAGAGGAAGAAAACTAGAGACGATTCATGACAGTCTTGTTGCATGGCATGGAGGTGTGTCAGCACACGAACTGATACATGCTGCAGGAGATCGCAGATTTTGGAGAGGCATGATCGCCCACGCCAGTCGACAAGGCACCTAATGATGATATATATATATATATATATGAAGTCATAAACTAAAGCACGATCAATAATAAGAACAGACATAAGTGCAGTGTCAGATTTTGGTATCAGCTTAAAAATATACCTGTGTGTTGGTAAAATGACGATGTACTTTTGACCAGTCACAGGAAATCAACGAAACAAGATAGAAATGTTAAATCTATACCAAATGAGAGGAAAAATCTCAAAGTTTCTTTTCTTTTGCTTTCCTGTGACTGGTCAAAAGTGCATCATGCCTCTACGGACACAGGGTATATAGAAGACAGGGCCTCACAAGCTGTAGTGGTCTAATAATATCACTTAATTCACAAATGCAGTTTTCTTTGAAGAATAGTTAAATACAGTTTTCTTTTAATATGTATAACTTACATCCTTGTAGGGGATTACATAATATCATATAGTCCCGCGAGGTAAAGGCGGCCGGCGTAATGGTGACCACATCACCCATCTTGTGCCGATGAGTCTATAAAATATAGGTCTAGCTCTATATGCCCTATACGCCTAGAGGCATAGAAAGGGTCCTTTACTGTTTACTTATATGAAATCTATGATTTTGCAAACACATTCTTTATCATTTGTTTAAGCCCGGCTCGCTAGCGTAGTTGGCTAAACCAGATTGCGCGGTGACGGGGTGATGAACTTCTTGTGGTCCGGGTTCACTACCGGGGGTAGGCAGAAAAGCCACTTTTCTCCCAGATTTACGGTATTTACAATGGAATCAAGGCCGAAAGGTTGCGATATCCATAATACCGAGCCTAAGGGTTAACAACTCATGGCTTCTGGATACTTAAACAAACAAACAAACAAACATCATTTTTTTTAACAATTCTTCTTCTTCGCGTTCACCAGCTGTACACTCTGGCGGAAAGTTCTGGTTGCTCGTCCACTAAGAACTGCAGTCCTGCTCCAGAACCTGAGTGTTGCGTGTGCATCAGTTTTACAGATCTCATTCTCTTGAATACAGACTGTTGGTTCCTTGCCTCTCCCGCAGATGCACTCCGACTTCAAAGGAAGCTCCCCAATTAGTCGACTCTTACGACATGCTTTTGGGGGAGGCAGTGGGTCTATTCTTGTTTTACCCACAATGGGGCCCCGGAACCCACACAGGGGTTTAAACAATTTATTTCCATGATATGCATCTTTAAAGGGTGTGTTACAGTTTTATGATATTTTCTGGTCTAATTTAAAACAGAAAGAGCCGACTGACTGGCTGACTTTCTACCCGACCAGGACATCACACAAGCAATAAACACCAGATGACACAATGTGCCACCATGTGGGTGAGGATCACCGTGGAGAGGTCCCAGAAACCGCGTTCAGCCTTTAGGCCATATTTATGACCGGGCTATATTGCGGCCCCTGGCAAGAGCCAGAGTAGGGCTTCAAATAGCGAAAAACTCCATCCTAAAAAGGACGGGAAGTAACAGAAAGGGCCTCAGGGCTTTATATACCTTAGTGCCTGACAACGTCTAAACCCGGTGCTGTATAAATGCATATACAACAGAGAAAATAACACGACAAATAAATAAGTTATGACAAAATGCGCGTAATGCCAATAATTTGAACAAGTGAGAAATATTCGCATTCGCCAAAACAACCGAGTTGAATCGGGAGCGATTTCCATACGACGTTGAGGCAAATCTCAAGCCTGGTCCCTGCCGTAAAGAAACGCATCTGTCAGACACTCAGAGTATCTCTCTCCCCCTCCCTCTCTCTCATTGTTGAACTCAACTGTTGCCATATCTACTTGTGAAAACCCGGGGGGTGTCGACGACAACCGACCCAACTCGGCTGCTGATGCTGCTGCTGCGAAGTTGACATAACAAGTACGGACACGTTAGTCTCTCGACGTGCCGGGACTTATCCAGAATAGTCCTGGAAAACAAAGAACAGTCGCACAAAGGGACACGAACCTTAGCTGGGTCGGGATGTCTTTGCTGACCCGGAGTATCCTTGGAGGAAGACACTATCATCATCTGTTGCAGGGGATTATTTTTATAGGGGCCAAGATAACATGTGTTCTACGTTCTATGGAACAATAGTTGCTCACAGTTCCGAAAACAAGTCAAGAGAACAATAGTTTTTCTGTTCAATAACAGGGCAACAGTAAAATAGTTGTTGAAGGATCAACAACAATTCTACTGTGTAACTTTCATTCTACGTGACGGTTTGATTCTACATAATTTGACCACGGTGCTGCGACAATTTAATTCTACATTCTGTGACAAAACAATTCTGAGGCAGTTTGATAGTGCACAATTCATCCCGTGATATCCCAGGTGCAACATTTGTTGTAAGTTCTGTAACCTCCAAGATTCAACATTTGTTGTAAGTTCTGTAATATCCGATATTCAACATTTCTTGTAAGTTCTGTGATATCCGATATCAAACATTTGTTATAAGTTCTGTAATATCCGATATTCAACATTAGTTGTAAGTTCTGTGATCTCCAAGATACAACATTTTTTGTAAGTTCCGTTGTCTCCAAAGTGCTAAAAACATTGGCTGCGAGCTCCGTGATTTCCCAGGTGCAACATTTGTTGTATATTCTGTGACTTTCAGTGTAAAACACAAACAACAAATGTTGATGTCCGACAACTTTCTGCGGGTAGTCACACAAAGGTAAGTTCTCATCTCGCCTCGTCACATGCATAAATAGGATTAGTTTTTTTAAACCGACTCATCACACATAAACACACATTTTTGTCTCAAGGAAAGAGATGATAGTTTGGCCGTTTCTGCCTTGGTTGCAGATGGCCGGCCTATAGGTCACGAAGACACAGTTAATGCCCTTAGAGAGAAAGGAACGGTTGGGGGATTTTGGTAGCAGCGTTTCTACATCACCGCTAAGAATGCGAGATTTGGGAGTAGAGTAAGTAAAAAAAAAAAAGTAAGTCTTACCCCACCAGAAAAACAGAGCGATAAACACCCGGTAACACAAAGTGCCACCATTCGGATGAGGATCATCGGTAGAGAGATCCTAGAAACCCCGTTTAACCGTTAAGTTATACAAGGGCCCCCGGCAACTGGCTGGGGTGGGGCTTAAAATAGTGAAAACTGCATCCCACAAGGAGACGAATTTGGCATAGGTAAGCATAGCCATGCACGAGAGGTATACCGGACGTACAAGAAGTCTTGACCAACCAGCAGGACTGGCACTGTTAACCGTTGAATACTAATGTATCTCTTTAAGGGGAAAACTGAGCACCTATAGATGAGTCCGAAGTGTTGTGACGATAAACCAACCTATCGCTATTAAACATACATGTTTTGTTTTTTGACACAAATGATCTTCCATGCCATGATGTCAAATTATCCAGCATCTTCTCTCTCAGTCTCCCTCTGCCTCTCCTTCACCTGTCCTAACGTCACGATGCACTCCAGATTTCCCCTTCTCATCACACGACCAAAGAATGATGATTGTCTCTTTCTGACGTGGCCAATCAGTTCTCTTCGTGAGTCAGTCTCTTTCAAAACATCCTCATTACTCTTGTGTATCTGCCCAGGGTGCTTTTACCCCTCGTCCATAAAACCACATCTTCCACACTTCCATATAATTTTTCACTAATTGGCCAAATGTACATGATTCTCTTCCATATTTTACACTAGATTTATATAGTGCTTGGTAATTTCCTTTCTCCCCTCACTTGGCAAAGAAACATTGTACAAAAATACTCTTTATTTTGTTATATTCTGCCGTTCTTGAGCTATTCTACATTTAACTTTCAAGGACGTACAAGGCATCATAAAAATAGAAGACTATAGAGACCACACCAGGGATCGAACTTGTAACTTCCAGAGGATTTGGTTCAATCCCTGGATTGATCATTTAGCTCTCGATTTGGCTAGATTTCTTGTGTGTCATTTTTATCTTTACACCCCCCCCCCCCCAACCCTCTCCCTGCCCGCCAGACAGTTTTTGTTTCATGTGTTACACATAGTTGTTTACAACGTTTCATCACCACTCACACACACATACACAAACAAACATACATAAACACACACACACACACAAAGCACAGGAGTTTAAGTGCAGAGTCAGTTACAAAAAGATACAAAAGAACGAAAAGTAGACCAGCGAGCTTCACAATATAAAAAATAAAAACGCAAAGTAAACGTTGCGGCTACAGAGCCTTCATCAGCACATTACATGAATCAAACAAACCCCCACGCGAATACACAAAAATCACTCAACTGAAGTGATTCAGATAGTAGCCGAGCTGATGTATGGCCAGTAAAGAGGGTCGGTGACGTCTCACCCTGAGTCCCACTTACAAATGGTCTCTTATCATAGAACACACACAAAGCACAGGAGTTTAAGTGCAGAGTCAGTTACAAAAAGATACAAAAGAACGAAAAGTAGACCAGCGAGCTTCACAATATAAAAAATAAAAACGCAAAGTAAACGTTGCGGCTACAGAGCCTTCATCAGCACGTTACACGAATCAAACAAACCCCCACACGAATACACAAAAATCACTCAACTGAAGTGATTCAGATAGTAGCCGAGCTGATGTATGGCCAGTAAAGAGGGTCGGTGACGTCTCACCCTGAGTCCCACTTACAAATGGTCTCTTATCATAGACCACACACAAAGCACAGGAGTTTAAGTGCAGAGTCAGTTACAAAAAGATACAAAAGAACGAAAAGTAGACCAGCGAGCTTCACAATATAAAAAAAAAAAAACGCAAAGTAAACGTTGCGGCTACAGAGCCTTCATCAGCACGTTACACGAATCAAACAAACCCCCACACGAATAAACAAAAATCACTCAACTGAAGTGATTCAGATAGTAGCCGAGCTGATGTATGGCCAGTAAAGAGGGTCGGTGACGTCTCACCCTGAGTCCCACTTACAAATGGTCTCTTATCATAGACCTATACTCAAGACTTGGCTGTATATGGCTGCGGGCAGTGAGGGTCTGCAGATACCTATTACAACTTTATACATATGTGAGGGATTCTATTGTAGGAACAGCAGTGTATCATATTTCTCAAAATACAAGGCACACTTACTTTGCAAACATGTAGGGTCTAAAAACAGTGTGCGTCTTATACAGTGGTAGTATATTATTATTCCCCCTCACACTTCCGGTTCCACAATCAGTGGCGTCGTATATATGGAAGCATCCTATGTTTGGCGAAGTGTAATTTACTGCAAAAAAATTTGGTGCAAAATACAGAATAGTGCCACATTCAGACAGAATGATGCCATCAAATCAGTGAAGGTGCATTTCAATTCTTAGGGGCACCACGGAATCTTCGACATGGAGAAATGCGGCAACCATGTTTGGCCAATCAAATAGCAGAGCCCGCAAGTCTCTACAGAATCGCTTTATCTGTCTAACTGGGACCATCCCGCCCAAGCGATTTAACGTCCAACACGTCTTTAACTAATATTGTTTGAGTTACTGCCCTTGCCTGTTACATCTCTTTTTCTGGCTAGTATTCATTTCTTGTATTTGCACGTGTCTCAGAGATTTAGCTGTCAGAAGAAATAAGAATTTTTCTTGGAGAGATCTCAGTTTTGTATATTTTTAGTTAGTTGGGTTATCATCATTGCACATTGGACTTGTCCATAGGTGCTCAGAACCTCCCCTCAGTATGAACCCCAGCGTCCGATGGCTAATAGTACCAGTTCTATTTTATTATTGTTTGTAAATCTAACATTGTCTGTTTATGTTGTGTGTTGATGAAGACTTTCGTCTCATAATTTCTCCATATCTCTCTCTCTCTCTCTCTCTCTCTCTCTCTCTCTCGCTCTCTCTCTCTCTCTCTCTCTCTCTCTGTCTGTCTGTCTGTCTGTCTGTCTGTCTGTCTGTCTGTCTGTCTGTCCGTCCGTCCGTCCCTCCATCTATCCATCCATCCATCCATCCATCCATCCATCCATCCATCCATCTATCTATCTATCTATCTATCTATCTATCTATCTATCTATCTATCTATCTATCTATCTATCTATCTATCTATCTATCTATCTATCTATCTATCTATCTATCTATCTATCTATCTATCTATCTATCTATCTATCTATCTATCTATCTATCTATCTATCTATCTATCTATCTATCTATCTATCTATCTATCTATCTATCTATCTATCTATCTATCTATCTATCTATCTATCTATCTATCTATCTATCTATCTATCTATCTATCTATCTATCTATCTATCTATCTATCTATCTATCTATCTATCTATCTATCTATCTATCTATCTATCTATCTATCTATCTATCTATCTATCTATCTATCTATCTATCTATCTATCTATCTATCTATCTATCTATCTATCTATCTATCTATCTATCTATCTATCTATCTATCTATCTATCTATCTATCTATCTATCTATCTATCTATCTAATCTATCTAATCTATCTATCTATCTATCTATCTATCTATCTATCTATCTATCTATCTATCTATCTATCTATCTATCTATCTATCTATCTATCTATCTATCTATCTATCTATCTATCTATCTATCTATCTATCTATCTATCTATCTATCTATCTATCTATCTATCTATCTGTCTATCTGTCTGTCTGTCTGTCTGTCTGTCTGTCTGTCTGTCTGTCTGTCTGTCTGTCTGTCTGTCTGTCTGTCTGTCTGTCTGTCTGTCTGTCTGTCTGTCTGTCTGTCTGTCTGTCTGTCTGTCTGTCTGTCTGTCTGTCTGTCTGTCTGTCTGTCTGTCTGTCTGTCTGTCTGTCTGTCTGTCTGTCTGTCTGTCTGTCTGTCTGTCTGTCTGTCTGTCTGTCTGTCTGTCTGTCTGTCTGTCTGTCTGTCTGTCTGTCTGTCTGTCTGTCTGTCTGTCTGTCTGTCTGTCTGTCTGTCTGTCTGTCTGTCTGTCTGTCTGTCTGTCTGTCTGTCTGTCTGTCTGTCTGTCTGTCTGTCTGTCTGTCTGTCTGTCTGTCTGTCTGTCTGTCTGTCTGTCTGTCTGTCTGTCTGTCTGTCTGTCTGTCTGTCTGTCTGTCTATCTATCTATCTATCTCTGTCTGTCTGTCTGTCTGTCTGTCTGTCTGTCTGTCTGTCTGTCTGTCTGTCTGTCTGTCTGTCTATCTATCTATCTATCTATCTATCTATCTATCTATCTATCTATCTATCTATCTATCTATCTATCTATCTATCTATCTATCTATCTATCTATCTATCTATCTATCTATCTATCTATCTATCTATCTATCTATCTATCTATCTATCTATCTATCTATCTATCTATCTATCTATCTATCTATCTATCTATCTATCTATCTATCTATCTATCTATCTATCTATCTATCTATCTATCTATCTATCTATCTATCTATCTATCTATCTATCTATCTATCTATCTATCTATCTATCTATCTTTCTCTGTGTCTCACTTTCTCTCTCTCATTTTTAACACATTGGAAATAAAGTTTTTTTTTGTTCATTCGTTCGTTCATCGCTAACATACGTAGTATACTACCCTCCCCCACCCCTCCCTCACCTACCCCCCTCCCCCACACACACACACCTTTACTAGGATTGTCATCCGTATGATTAACATCCCAAAGATGAGAATAAAACAGGGTACAGATCCGGGAAATCCAGTTTAACCGTATTGCCAAATTGCACAGCTATATTCAGTGGGTGTCATTCTGACCGCATCACGCAACAAGTGCCGACTGGCCTATAAAATATAGGTCTAGCCCTATGTGCCCAGTACGCTTGAAGGCGTAGATAAGGGTCCTTTACAGTTATATTGGGGCACCACAAAGCGGTTGGTGGGTAGGTTGAAGCGGACACGTTAAACGATGTCTTTCAGTGGGACAATGACAGGTGGAACCATAACACCGACAACAAGGCGACAAACTAAACAATATCACAGCGGAGTGGTAGACAAACTAAATATTGTCTCAACCTGGAGAGGACAGACTAAACAATAACTAAGTGATCAAGACCCCATCAGATCTGCTTGATGCCGCAGAGTGCCGAAAACAGTCCATTTTGTTTCACTTTTTGTCAGGGGCGCAGATATAACAGAAACATTTGAAGCGCCGCTTAAGGGCGGGGAGAGGAAGGGGGGCGCTCAGGTCGTTGAGTGATTCCACACACAAGTAATTCAAAGGGGAAAGGTGGCAGGCTTGTGTACCTCCTTTACCCATGTACATAAATTATTTTTTAAAGTATTTGTTAATACAGTCCCCATATTACTTCAAATAAATTGTTATATTCATTTGCTGTTTTATTGTTATTATTATTTTTCAGCATTCCGCACCCTTGAGGTTGATTTCTGCAGGTGTGACCGCCTCCACTCATCTATCTGGTTGGCCTTCACTTTCCGTTTGGTGACACAAAATGTTTATAGGTCTCCCTGGACATGATCTCTCCATCGTCTTCTCGATCTGCCTCGTGGTCTACGAATTTTCATCTCCCTAGTGTAAACAGTTCGCCCCCCCCCCCCACACCCCAGCCATTTCAACTGGTTAGCTCTCATGATGCCAATGGTAATTTAAACATATTATGAATTTTCCTGTTGCTTTTTACTTTGCATTCAACGCTGTTGACTTCTTTAATAGGTCCAAAGATATTAGTATTATTAAAGTGTTTATTGTCAAAAAAATTTAATAATATACTTAAAATAAAATGAAATGTATACTTTTGAAGAAAATCTATATGCGTGGTTAAAGGGGCTCTCTTAGTATCCGTGAAAAATGTTTAAATTGGGGAGGGGTGGTGTGGCTGATCTCCTGTGTTAATAATTTTTTTTTTTCAGAATGGGCAGGGGGTGCTTAAAATACCTGAGCCTTTAGGTGTCGGGCCTATGCTTGATGCTGTCGTAGTGTGAAAAGATATGTCTAGGCATTCTTTATTGATGAAATGTGCATTGTGCTTCAGCGAATCCGGAAGACAACCCTGACATGATCCCACCAGCTGTAGATGCACCACGGAGGCGACCCTGGCAAGACCCCACCAGCTGTAGCTGCACCACGGAGACGACCCTGGTCCTCGGGATCGCGAATTGCAACAGCAATCGAGATGCAGACACGCCTGATTTCTTCATCAACAAACCATAGTGACACTGATCATTCGTGCATAACGTTTGGAAAACGAGACCATCGCAGCAGCGTATCCCAAACTACTGGCAAGCAATCAAATTTTATAAATAAGAGGGGAGAATAGATTGTTCGGTCTCAAAGGAGACAACTAATTCGGTATAAGTGAACTACTTAGTCGGTATCGGAGAGCAAATTATTGAATTTCAGGGGAGAACAACTGAGTCAACATCAGCGGAGAAAAACACGTAGTCAACGTCAGGGGAGAACACATTAGTCAACATCAGGGGAGAAAAACACTTAGTCAACGTCAGGGGAGAAAAATTTAGTCAAAATTAGGGGAGAATAACTTGGCCAACATCAACGGAGAATAACTTAGTCAACATTATTCGTGAATAACTTACTCAGTAAAATAGGAGAACTTATTTTATATTAGACAAAATTGTCCAACAATAGAAAACAACTCCAATATCAGATAAGAGTATATGCTTGAAATACACAGGCTAACAAGTTCACAGAACACGCACAGACACACAAGGAAGCAAACGTTTGCTGTGGCCGGAAGTGACTTCATACCCCGGAAGTAGAATCCCGTAAAGGAATTCTGGTGGTGATCACGTGAGCAAACTGGAGAACGCTGGGAAACATGAAGGTGTGTCAACCACTGCCTCGGAGAGCCGTAAGGTAAACATTTTGTCTGGGGTGATGTTTCTTGCCTGCATTGTATCTTACTGATTACTGCGTTATGCATTCATCTATCCATGCATCTTAATCAATCTTCCAACCACCATACATACATACCTACCGACCTGTCTGTCTGTCTGTCTGTCTGTCTGTCTGTCTGTCTGTCTGTCTGTCTGTCTGTCTGTCTGTCTGTCTGTCTGTCTGTCTGTCTGTCTGTCTGTCTGTCTGTCTGTCTGTCTGTCTGTCTGTCTGTCTGTCTGTCTGTCTGTCTGTCTGAGTGGCAAGGAACTAAAAGGCTAAAAATAAATAAGCTAGGTCTGTTAAACGGATGTGCACGCCAAACCCAAGCTCTGGAACAAGAATAAAGCTCAAAAGTGAACGAACAACCAAAACTTTCCCTCGGATTTTACAGCCGGCGAACGCGAAGAAGAAGAATGACGTCATATCAACAAGGCGGATCACTGACTCCCCGTTTACTCCCTCCCCCCCCCCCCCACCCCGCTTCCTCCCTCAAGATATTATAGTGCATGCGCATGCGCTCTAAATGGGTATAAGGCACTCCAAAATCGCACCCAACCTCCCTCACCTGGATCTACAAACCTAGTGATGCGGGCGTAAAGGGTAATGGGTGAGCAGACCAACTGGCAAGCAGTGCATCAACGCATGTGGGAAGGAGCATGGATAGAGCAGATATCGCCAACGGACTAGGCAAGTTGATAAGGACGAATCTACGACATTAACACGATAGCGTGACAAGGGAGTAAAGCATGGTGAAGCACGCCTACGCCGCCTTCGAGGCCAAGATAAGAAACATTATAACCAACTTATCATATAAACAATTAGTAGAAGTACCTCGAAGTGGTTGCTGCATCGAAGGACTGTGCACACATGGGAATGTCCGATGTGCAGTGACGTCGATTGTAATAACATAACATAATTAAAGCAGCTGTAACAAATACACTAGCCTGGAGTTGTATGCGGTTAAGGACGATGTCTTTCCCCTGTTTGTTCTTTCCATTAGTGCTCTCGTGGCGCTAAAAGCTGATATGTGTATTTTGTATTGCATCCCGCGCGGGTAAAAGTGAATCAGATCCGGCGGGCGCCGCCCCTGACAATTGGTTGCCTGCGCACCCGAAAGACGGGTAGAAAATGAATTAGGAGTGTCATATCATTTCCTCACTCCAGATCTAATTTCCACACGTTTATTGCCAGAGCCGAAACTCGGCCAGTGACAATAGAACGAGAGAGAAGACTCTCTCGCCAAACCACATAATCTGCGCCCGACGCCTATTCAGAGGCGACGACACAGGAAGAGCGTTGTAGCGAGGGTAGGATCGGTGTGGGGGGGGGGGGGGCTGACAGAGGTCAATTTCTTCTTCTCTTTTTCTTCTCGTTTACTGGCTGTAAACGCCAGCAGAAAGTTCTGTTTTCCGCCCACCTCTGCAATTTGGTCTTGTAGCAAAACTTCAGTTTTGCATGCACATCCGTTTTACTGGCTTGTATTTGTATGCAGACTGTTGATTGCTCGCCTCTCAGGCAGACGCACTGCGACTTAGTTTAGTATTCCTAATAAGCCTACTCTCACGACATACTTCTATCCATTTCTCATTACTTAGAACTATTGTTTAAAACATTGTACCATATCATACATCGCCCAGACAATGGACGTTCTCCTGTCAAATCAAATATGCACAAAAGTACTTGTATAGGATAAATTGTGTGCATGTTTGTTAGTCGGGGGAGGGGTTATAGCACTTAGACCCTTCTGCAAACTATTTTAGACAGTGGCTCTGAACCTTCCTAATAAGGTAACCCTTTAATACATTGTTATCCCCGTGTGGGTTTCCGGGGTCCTATTGTTGGGAAATCAAGAATAGACCCACTGCCAGCCCAGAAGCATGTCGTAAGAGTAGACTATTTTGGAGCTTCCTTCGAAGTCCGAGTGCATCTGCATGTGAGGCAAGGAACCAACAGTCTGCATGTAGATAACTCAGACCTGTGAAACGGAGGTACAAGCAATACTAAGTTTATGGAACAGGACTAGAGTCCAGAAGTGGACGAACAACCAGAAATTGTCCGCAGAGTTTACATCTATCGAACGCAAAGAAGAACAATACAGTTTCTCATGTTGTGACGACCCTCAAACATACAATTAATTTTGTTGCTACTTGATAACTTCGGTGAGTTTGTATTTTCCGATGGTCTTTGGCAACCCCTGTAAAAGTTTCGTTCGGCACACAAAAGGGTCGCGACCTACAGGTTGAGAACCACTCCTTTAAGAGGAAGGCAGCCTTAAAATGGGGTCGGGAGTGTTATGCTCACGGTGGCTCGGCCTGCAGGTTTTGACGCCTCTGTGTCCCGGTGCACTAGAAGAAACAGCCTGCCTATAGTACCGCCAACACGTCCTACCAATGAACAGTCGAACTAAAGAACCCCTGTCAATATACCAGGTTTTTATCAAGAATCTGGTAAAACTTGACATTTTCTCTTATGAAATTCAACAATTTCACGACTTGAAAAGCTGGAGAGCGTGACCGGCCACACAAAAGAGCCCCGTGTAATGTTTTTGAAATCCAACAAATCTGAACGACAAATTGGCAATAGAAAACGAAAGTTCGACAATGTGCCCTTATATTGGCGTCACGGGTCACGGAACTGCCCCTATCTCCGTCATCCTTCGTAGGGACTCAATATTTCCATACATCAAGCTATGCTAGAACTTACAGCTGTTGAGGTTCACATGCTTGATCAAGCGCTTGAAAGAAAGGGTCCTGTTCACGTTTCCCGGCCCATATATATATATACACTGGCTGACCTTTTATTCATACTTTCTCAGACTCTTCTACTTTGGAGGGGTGTCGTGTTGTCTTGACTCCAATCATAGATCAGCATCTCTTGGACGCAGCACATTCATTATGTCTGCCTTGTCCGTTCTTCCTGCTTCTCTAAGCACTGCAGATAGAGCCAGTATGTTAGCTCTTTCAGTTCCTCTCACTCAGGCCTGTCCCGGTATGTACAGCCAAGACAGTTTCTCGAGGCGGGACTTCTAGAGACTGTCAACCCATTATGGTCAGAGTTTGCCAGGCCTGTTTACGCATGCTCACCGAGTCTGTGACTATAAATGTATCAATGACAAACTGCATTTCTGGTAGCGATTGTTGGCTTTGGCGCCTCCAGCCACTGAAATACGCCTTTACTGCCTGCGCATAATTCTGGATTGTTCCGGGGCGTTGTTTGTTCATCAGTTTTTCAGTTGCAACAATGAGGGACATTTCGCTTGTTTGCACTGGCACAGGAACGGAACAAGTATGGGGAACCCCGAGTTCAGTGGTGTTGACTACGACTAAGTCCAAGACCCTAATGATCCCCCCCCCCCCCTCTTGTTTTATAATAAATATCAGCAAAATGACACTGCCATCGAGACACCAAGGCAGTGTGACAGTTTAAACTGTTATCAAGACACTGTGCCAATGTCAACAGAATGACACTGTTTTCAAACATGGTTATTGCAGAGCTCCAAACCAGCGATGGAAAAGAGGCGAAGAGCCAGGATAAACGCCAGCCTCACAGAGCTCAAGTCCTTGCTCTTGGAAGCAATCAAGAAGGAGGTCTGTCCTGTTTGTGGGTCTTAGTCTTGTGTGTGCGCGCGAACGTATATGTTTGTGTAAACAAGCTTCTGTCATGTTTTTCTTAGTGGCTGTTGTTGTTGTTGTTGTTGTTGTTGTTGTTGTTGTTCTTCTTCTTCTTCTTCTTCTTTTCCTTCTTCTTCTTCTTCTTCTTTTCCTTCTTGTTCTTCTTCTTTTCCTTCTTCTTCTTCTTCTTCTTCTTTTCCTTCTTCTTCTTCTTCTTTTCCTTCTTCTTCTTCTTCTTCTTTTTCTTCTTCTTCTTCTTCTTCTTCTTCTTCTTCTTCTTCTTCTTCTTCTTCTTCTTCTTCTTCTTCTTCTTCTTCTTCTTCTTCTTCTTCTTCTTCTTCTTCTTCTTCTCTTCTTCTTCTCCTCCTCCTCCTCTTCTTCTTCTTCTTCTTCTTCTTCTTCTTCTTCTTCTTCTTCTTCTTCTTCTTCTTCTTTTCTTCTTCTTCTTCACTTCAACATCATAGTCATTATGATCATCAATATTATCAGTTTACTACTACTACTGTTGCTTCTGCTGTTGCTGCTGCTACTACTACTGTATTAACACCACCACCACCCAAACCACTACTGTTATTGCAGTAATAACTCCTGCCCACTGCTGCTGCTACTACCACTACTGTTGCTGCTTCTACTACTATTATAACCAATATTTATATTTGTGTTGTTATTTTTTATTATAGTTTAAAATTATTTCGGATGCGTAGTCATAGACGACATGGCAATAAAAGGTGTTGTTTCTGTGTCTGACTGTAGGGAGCTCGCCAAAACAAGATGGAGAAGGCAGACATCCTAGAGATGGCGGTGAAACATCTGCGACACATTCAGCGGCAGCAGTTTACTGGCCAGGACTTGACAGGTGAGGGTCACCGTTAGGGATCAACTTTAGGGATCAACGTTACGGATAAACGTTAGGGATCAACTTTATGGATTAACTTTAAGCATCAAAGTTACGGATTAACTTTAGGGATGAACGTTAGGGATCAACTTTAGGGATCAATGTTAGGGATTGAAGGATTAAAGGATTGAAGGTTTGAAGGTTTGAAGGATTGCATTTTTGAAAGTCTTAACACCGTATCAAGATCGTGGTACACGGGTAGTAACCCATAAGAGCTCCGTGTTTCTTTTAACTCAAGCCTGAGTCTGAAGTTGTCAACGCAGTGCACGAACTCCGTTGCACCAGTTGCACCCTAAAATACCTTTGGTAGATTTTTAACTCCAAATTTTTCCCGGGCAGCGCCGTTGGGCTACTCTTTTCGATCTCTAACTGCAAGGGGATTTTTTACGTGCGCAACAATGTACACGGGCATCCTGTTTTACTACCAAGAGACCAGGGAAAATTAATAGAATTCTACGTGAAAAAATCCCAGCCTTTACCGGGGTTTGAACCCGGGACATTCAGCACTGGAGGCAGATGCCATACCTCTAGACCCTACCTTCGCCCTGTAAACAACTGTGGGCGAGTCTTGGCACACACCTCAGCTGCGATGTCCGCACCTTTCTGCCCCATACATCTAATTTCAGCAAAGTCTCTCATTAGTCAGGGTCGGCTCTGTGGCTAAGTCGATGCGAACGCTTCGTAATGCCGGGTTGCCGGGTTCGATACCAGCTGCGGGCCATGCGCCTTGCGTTGGTTTCGACATTGGTATCAAGAAAGGCGACCGTCCAGAAGCAATAGCAAACTACTGGACATAACTTTGCATAGAAAAACCACACAACAGCCAGGGGCTGCTGAGGTTGGTTCTGCAACGTCCTGTAAAGGATACGCAACTAACCCTAACCTCTCATTAGTCAACCCTTACGACCTGGTTATTGGGTGATAGTGGGTCAGCTCCCTACAAGTACCCCAGACTCCAGTTGGATAGGGATTAATGCACTTATGGTATTAACATACCTCTGTTAATGAACAGTAGTACAAAGGTATGTGGAAGTCAACTGGCTTAAAAACTATTGAGTTAGTTAGTTGCGTATCCTTTACAGTTTGTTGCAGAACAAACCCCAACAGTCCTTGGCTGTTGTGTGGTTTTTCTAGGCAAAGTTACGTCCAGTAGTTTGCCATTTCTTCCTGGACGGTCGGCTTTCTTGATACCACTGTCGAAACCAACGCAAGGCGCATGGCCCGCAGCTGGGATCGATCGAACCCGGCATCCGGCATTACGAAGCGTTCGCATCGACTTAGCCACAGAGCCGACTTAAAACTAGTACAAAGCCTAAATACCTAATTCTGATGTAAAACCCGTTCTAGTGTATGGAATCACTGCACAGTGAATGACTAGAACAATCTCGAAACGGCCAACCTATCTGTATTTCCCCCATAGAGAATGTCCTTAAGGATTTTACCATCTTACATCCCCCAAATCGATCCCAGTCTTTGAAGACTAAGCTTTGAGAAAATAATTATGTTTCCTTCTGTTTCCAAAACTCCAATACTCTGTCCAAGCATTGCTTCTGAGGTCCACTGTGGCTAACATACTTTTATGGATCTTTTCTTCTGGGCATGCAGGTGTGATAGACACAGAAAATGGCGTTATACTGGATACATCATGGGACGAAACAATCAGAGAATCATCAGACAGGCAATACTATGGCAAATGAAGGGATATGATCAGACAGACCGATGGTCAGGGCTGCACCACTTGGTGCATTTACAAAGGATAAGCTAGATCTGGGTCAAGGTCCCTTGCGAGTAAGTGACCAAAAGGAAGCCCGCAGAGGTAATTACGGTGTAGGGGCGAGTGACCAGTAGATCTGGCCAACACTCTACACTCAGAGGAGAGGCACGACGGGCACGTAGTCAAACTGTTACTGGTTCCATTAGAATTAGAACTTTCTGCTGGCTATTGAAGACGAGGCCTGAACGCCTATAAAAATAGCCCTAGTGCAAATATTAACGTGTATTAGCCACATAATATTTATTCTTTTATTAACCATGCATAAACCAGAGAACCAATAACATTTATTAGCCAGTTATTCAAGTGCAGTCATTAACTATAACTTTTATTTAATCCAATGTAGGCGAGTCATCCAACGATACCCCGGAAGTGAGCAAATATCAACTCGGGTTTCACGCATGCGTACAGGAAGTGTGTAAATACTTGGATTCGAACCGTGACGAGGATATAGAGCTTAAGACTAAACTCTCCATCTGGCTTGTGCCAACTTTAGTCAACATGGCTGGCCCGACCACGTTTACCTGTGTGCAACAGCCGAACCAAATGCAGCAAGCACAGATGTACCAACATCAGAATCAAACCCAGTTTTTTCCATCTCTACCCGAAGGCTCAAACATCTTCACCAGCTCAAACCCATTGCAGCTGATCCCCACAAAAACAGTTAATGGCGATATCGCTTTCATTTTGTCAACCACAAACTTGATGAGCTCATCGCAGATTCCAAGCTTTTCCATTCCGGTAATAACCCAATCCGCAGTTGGCCATACCCAGATCTTTGCTCCACCCCTTCAACAACCAGCCATTCAGATTGCTCTCTCGTACCCACCAGAAGATCAACAACAGCCAGTAACTTTTATAGCCAATTCGGTTCAACCAATACTTCAGCAGGCGAATCGTAGTTCATCTATAACACAGTCATCGATCCCTAACATATCAGGCCAAACCACACCCCTGAATCTCTCCTCAGCTACCCAACCAGCACAACAGGTGACACACCAGCTCATGCCAAAACGTGCTCTTGTTCTTCCTAGGACAGAATCCGAACATTGTGATAAAAACCTGCCACGCAGGAAACATTCTTCTCCATCTCCTTTCGCACGCCAGACAGGCCAACCAGAAGGCGGCAGATACAGCTCTTCACCCTATGTCACAAAATCTGCCCAAGTTGAATCCACTGATTCAAGACACCAAACTCCGCCAACATCCTGGTCTGGGACAACTCCGGCAGATCCGACATATTCATCATTCGGTAGACAAACCACCAGTTTCCAGCCAGAAGTACACACGCCAGCCACACTTGGCAGGTCTGTGTATAACAGATCTGAAAGCAGACTCGAGGACTGGCAGTCACAGTTAGGCCTCGGCAGCAACATTTCATCTGATAGCGCCAGTGACGACATGACTGTACGAGGACATTTCTTTAGGCCTTGGAGAGAATAAGCGGCTATGATCACACACACTCGCCCCTTCCCCCCCCCCACACACACACATATGTATAAATATATATATATATATATGTGTTGTTGTTAGTCCATCCTATGTGATTATGACTAGTCCTTTCATCTATTGGTGACTGGATTAGGTTTTGTGGCTGATAAGGACAGTTCTAGCACTGAAAGTTCTTGAGCAATGTGGACAAGGAATTGAGGCTGCATCTCTCTGGTGATTTGCTTCAGTGTCTTTCCTGACTTGTCTTTTCTAAATTGCTACTGCAGTTCTAGCAGCTTCATGGGCCACAGCTCCTCGGTGAAGAGAGGAGCGCCAGGATGAGCTGTCACATGCAGCGACTTCCCAGGTTTTAGGATCACTACAGAAATCTTTCAGTGAGGTCTTGAGGATGTCCTTGAAACGTTTCTTCTGTCCACTTTAAGGGCGTTTTCTTTTTAGTAGCTCACCATAGAAAATTCTTTTGGCAGTCGGTGGTCAGGCATGCGGACTATATATCCTACCCAGTGTGAATATCTATATATAATCAAACATACATACGAGGGGCTTCAAATGACAGCCTTAAAACTGATCGAAGTGACAATAACCTTGCAATTGTCTTGTGATCTGTCAAAATAGTTGTTATGGATGACAAAAGTTGGGCGGCCATCTTTAATCTGTAATTATTACGTCACCGTGATATCACGTACTTGATAAACACTCCTGGTTTTCATTTGGAACCCTCTGATATATGCCAAACACACACACACACACACACACACACACACACACACACACACACACATACCTACGCACTAGTCAGGAGACACTGCTGTGGTAAACTGTGATTTAACTAGCAAATTATTGTAAGGCTCGGTGTGTTGGGAAATGAGCGCGCAGATAGACTGACCGGTTCTGCATCACTTGGTTGTGAACTGATGTATGACAAGCTAGATGTTGCGAGGGCCCTTTGGGAGCGAGGGAACAATGAGGAAGCACAAATAGATAGATCATTACGGTCTGATAAGAATGGCGCTGCGAGGAGTTGCCAGTGGATCTTATCTATGTTTAACACTCAAAGGAAAGGCGAGAATTATAAACAATCAGTTACTGGTGCCATCGAAATTGGAACTCTTCGTTTGCTGCTGAAGATGGGGACGGAGCGCTTCTGGGAGTGTCCCGATTGCTAACAAATCAATACACTAACTTAAAGATCTGTCACTACACATACATCTGACATGCTATGGACTCAAAGTTCTATAGCTATATATATTTATTTCCATGTTATAGATTCTAAGATCTATTCCTATAGATGAGACATGTGATATAATGAACAAGAAGATCTATCTATCGCGGCCTATAGAACGAAGCATGTGTTTATATAGAACAAAAGGTTTTATACAAACATACAGCTTCTAGAACAGTGTTCTCCAACTTGGGGGAGAGCGGCTGAGGGGTTGAAAAAGTTTTAGAAGGGCATTAGGAAGTTTTGAAAGTGAGTGCATTGGTACTTGTAATAATCCGGATTTTCAGCGATAATAATCATGAAAAGAAAACTGCGTTGCCAGCTTCATATGGAGAGTGTTTTCTGTTGTGCCAAGACAAACATCAGATCAACAATAGCAGATATAATCAAGACAAAACAATGTCAACCATGACACTGATAGTTGGACACTAAATTATAGGTTGTTGGTGATTATTTCTTGTGTAAAAATATCAATTGAAGCCAGATTTTCGGGTCGCAGTGCCAGTGAAGTTCAGACAACACTGCAGATATAGATAATCTATTTCAGGCGAACGAAAGAAGAAGCAGAAGAAAGTTTGGTGCTTTCTTAATATTCTACCCCAAACAGGGGAAATCCACAAGTCACTGGGCAGTCTAATATATCAGGGGGTGGTTAATAGGTGGCATGCAGTCGTAGGACCTAGGCTGCACTCTCTCATGGGACGTAGCTGGATTGGGGCTAGGGCCAGTTCTAGTTGTTTTGGGGTCGTTAAAAGTATAAAAAAAAAAAGCCTGGAAACCCAGTTTTACCACCCTCTAAAATGTTAGACTGTCCCGTGACGTCATCTAGGGTAGGATATTACGAAATAACCGAGTTTATTGTGTTATTTCACACTTGGTGTTATGTGTATGTTTTCCTTAAAGTTCCTATTTACAGTACCAATTTGTTTTCACTCCTCGTTTTCATCACATTTTGTTATGTTGGGGTCGGGTGAGAGGACGGCGGTGGGTATAAATTCAAGGATGGCGCCACCTGACAAAGGTTGGAGTTTACTTTTGTAGCAAGATAATGAATTTTTAAAAAAAAACAGTAGTTGTGGAGGGAAATAAATAAGAGACGAGTGAACCATTTTGACTACATTAAACGATATAATACGCTTATAAAATCTGAATAAAAAATAAGAGCTGAAGGCTGGCAACCGAAAGTCAGGCAGCGATACGAGTGGGGAGGGGGAAGCGGAGGTTAATTTTAGGAGATGGAGAAGGTATACGTCATTATTATTCCTAAAAACACAGATATTGCAGAGAAAACTTAAAAGCAAATGGGAAAGGGTATACAGCGACACAAGTGGGACGATATCACTGGGAGAGGGACGACACATGAGAATCGTCAAATGTTATGTATACTCAGTCCTGCAATGTGGTGCAGAAACTTGGACAATGAACAAATCGAACTGAGTCTCTGGAGATGTGGGTATACAGAAGAATAGGTCCTATTTCATGGAAACAAATACAGTCAAATACAGAGGTTCTGAAAAGGCTAAGAATGAAAAGAGAATTACCGAAAGAAATAAAAAAAGAGACAATTTAAATACTTTGGCCACATTAAGAGACATAACACACTTAAAAAAATTATACTGAAGGTAGAGGTCGAAGGCAAGAAAGCAAGAAGTATGCAACGATACAAGTGGGAGGACAACACTAAGAAATGGACGGGCAGTAGCCTGAGAGAATGTACAACCAGGAGAAGAGACAGAGCGTCTTGGAGATACGTTGCAGCAAAACTTCTCGGTGGAGACGCCACCTGATTGATTGACGACAGCAGTTTGAGGTTGTTTTGACCATAGCGGGAGATATAAAGTGTTGCAATCCATCGCAGCCGACCTTTACTGTGGAGACGCCACCTGATTGATCGATGACAACAGTTTGAGAGGGTTACGACCATAGCATAAGGTGTTGCAAATCCATCGCAGCCAACCTGCACTCGGGAGGCAATAGCTGATAGACTGACCTCAGTTGTATATCCCCATCCATTTGTTCCTGGTGTACATTGTATGTTACAGTGAGTGTACCCTAGTTTTACAACAAATGTATTATTCTATATTATCCAAACATGTTTCTTTTTATGCGAGATAGTATATCTGAGGATCTTCCCTCCCCTCCGCAAAACACACACACACACACACATATATATATACACTCCCCCACACATATGCTTCCACCACACATATACTCCCCCCACACATATACTCCCCCAACACATACACTCCCCAATAGATACACCCCACCACTCACACACACACTTCCCCATGAAATACTTCACCCACAATACTTTCCCCCACACACATAAACTCCCCCTAACGCACACCTCCTCCCACCCACACTTACACACTTCTCTAGCCTACACACTCCCCCTACACACACACACTTCCACACATACACTTTCCCAAACACACAGTTTCCCACACACACACACTTCCCCTCACTCACACACACCCACACGCGCGCGCCCCTCCTCACACACTACATACACCCCCCCCCTACACACACACCCCCCCTCACATACAAACACTTCTAGGGTAAAACTCCGGGGGGGGGGGGGGGAGGAGTAAATGGTTTATCGCCCACTCCTGGGTTGTGATCTTATACCAGCACTTGAGTACGTGTGTACATCCTTATTTGTTGGCAGACTGTTGGTTCCTTGCCTCTCATGCAAATGCTCTTCGACCTATAAGAAAGCCTTTTGCTAGTCGACTCTTGCGACATGGTTATTAGAGAGGTAGGGAGTCTACCCCCCCCCCTTTCTGCAGTGGCGCCCCGGAACTCACAGGGGGACAGTCGAAAGTAGAACTGCAGACAATAGGACGGCCAACGAGCCTCAAGCCTCTTGGGTGTTCAGTAGTCCAAACGGTATGCGATAACATCCGGTGAGACAGAAGCCACACACTGGACTACAGGGTACTTCGGGTTAGTTCGACGTTAGTCTCCCCAGACCACGCCCATAAACAAACTAGCTCACTTCTGATTGGTAATTTCTGAGCCCCATGGCCTTCGCACACGGTTACAGGGGTGTTCCGCAATGCCGTTGATATCGCGTGTTGTATATTTCTGCACGCCAGCGCC
This sequence comes from Candidula unifasciata, assembly GCA_905116865.2. Taxonomy (NCBI): domain Eukaryota; kingdom Metazoa; phylum Mollusca; class Gastropoda; order Stylommatophora; family Geomitridae; genus Candidula; species Candidula unifasciata. Next base: position 24,391 of record CAJHNH020001942.1, on the reverse strand, counting down.
TTAACACTCTAAAACATTGAGAAACTGGGTCTAACACACAGCCCCATAGAGAGTGCTGCAACCTGTGTCACAGGCATCCTTTTTATCTCGGAATGAAAACGTAAATGCAAGACATAGCGGAAACCAAACAACATATCGGAACACACCCGTAACCTTCAGGAAAGTCAACCAGCCCAACAAACTTGTGAATGAAGAGTGACCTACTCTATTTGGGGAGACTAACGTCGAACTAACCGTTACTTCGTAACCGGTTTATAGTGGCGCCAGTATAACTGTGCTGTATGGTTTTACGTTTGCACGAGTTTTCCTGCATTTGTAGCTGTTTGATTCTCATTCTTGAGTTGTTAATCCCATAGAATGCAGTTCTGACTGGGGGAAACTTAAAACAAAAGTACCCGGTGCAATCAAGTCAGTCTTATCGCCGGTAACCATCATAACCTCTTAGAGAAAACTGGTGGCAAACAGGGGTAGCGTGTGCACAAAACTCCCTGCCACACATTGAACATTCAACCCCAATATATCATTTATTATATGTAGCCTAATAACTCACGCCTTACATATTCTTTATGGTGTCGACAATACACAATCTAATTTATAACATAATGTGTCATTAAGAAAAACACAATATGCCATTTTCATTATTTGTGATAAACTGAGAAATTTGTATCCATAAACAGGTGTTTTGTGTCTGTTTGTTTGTCTGCTGTTTTGTTTGTAAGGCGGGCTTAACGTTGGATTCTGTCTTGTCTTGTTTTTCTGGGAGATTTCACAACTGCCGATTTTAAGACAATCGAAGGCCGTTCAGTAGGCCATGAAGCCACCATAAAGATCTCTGCATTCAAGAAAGGTGGTCTTCATGTTAACGTCATTTTGTGTTACCCTCAGCGTTGCAACCTGAAGGTTTGGCGCATGCGCATATAAAATCTCGTTCTGGGTGGCTTCTCCTCCCCCTTTTCCTCTCCGTTATCCTCCCCCTTTTCCTTCTTCTTATCCTTTAATCCTCCCTTGTCTTTCATCGACACATTTTGAAGAAGTGAGACATTCTACAACATCCAGTCTATAGACTCGATTTGCCACTTTGTCATTTCCAGTTGTTCAGACCTATTTACAAAGATCCCAAGAGGCAACGATTTCATACAGACGCAGAAGTAATGAACGCCGTAAACACTTGTTTCAGTGAGCAACCACGATCATTAGTTTCGTGCGGACTGCACTCAGCGCCTACCTAAGCAATCGTTTGCTTGCCTGAATGTTTACGGCGACCTTTTCTGACCAGCGCTTGTGTATAATTCTTTCAAAACGAATGCACTCTTTGATTCTGCCCACATCCATTGATGTTTCTAAACTGCTTTTGTTCTTCTTCTGCGTTTGACATCAGTCATGCCAAAAATTTAGTCCCGTCTGGGTAAAAAATAGGATTGTGCGTTTAAGGTCGCCACTGGTCCCCCATAGGCTCTCGTGCAATGTAACCCTAACCCTAACTCTAACCACAACGCTAACCCTTTGGCCAGATCCACAGTCTTTGATGGGAGAAGTTAGTACTGCAGTATGTGCTCGGGGTGGTGCACAATCACAGGTAGCAGATTCTGTTATGCCTATCCTGTGCAAGTGTGCTCGAAGACCACAGTGTCCTGTCCAAAGTCTAAAAATTGATTTTTATTTGTTTCCTGCTGAGTTTGTTTAAGCTAACTGCTTTTGTAACAGCACCCATTGGATTGGGTTCCAAATGAAAGCTCGTTATACTTTCAGTCTAAAATATTCTACCATTTCATGACTAACGTGGTCCACTTCTAGGTCTGATTTCATTATGTCTGTGGCAGGGCTTTCTAACATGAAAGACTAACAATTCCATATTCCTTAAGAAGTTATAATTGGGGTACCTACTTGGTACAGCCAGTAGCCATTGAGAATAAGGACGTCACTGAGTATGGGTAAATGTCTGTGTCTGCCAGCCGTTCTTACACTTCCTGCTGCAACATGAGATAGCATCATTTCAACAGTGATGGCACACCGATAGGGGTAAATCAACCTTCGAAGAATTTGTTATTAATGGTTTATGAGTTGAGTTGAGTGGAGAATTGACATCGCAACACTCGGGGCAATCCATGCATGCTCCGTCCTCATCTTCAGCGGCCAGCGCAGAGTTCTAATACTGATGGTACCGGTCACAATCTGTTTAACCTCCGTCTTGTCTTTCCTCTGAGTGTGGTGATCCTCTGGTTACACCCAGCTGCCTCATTCTCTCCAGATCATAATAATCTTCTTTCTCTACTGGTCCGTTGCTTGTTTCCAAAGGGCCTTGACCACATCTGCCTTGTCATGTATCAATTCACCACCCAGTGGTGCGGATCAAGCCAGTCTGTCTGCCTGTTCATGTTACTAACCTAGTGTAACTTGCGGTCTTGTACAGGTAAGGTTAATTGTTACTTGCTCTCGGTATGGACATCCCATACACATCAGTCCAACCCAATGGTACCCCGGCAACAGCCAGGATGGGGCTTAAAAAAACGAAAAAAATTGCATCCCACAAGGGTGACGACTACGCCGTAAAGATGTTTGTAGGTAGGTAGATAAGTTGTACCCCACCAGGACATCACACTAGCGATAAACACCCGTTGTCTTGAGATTTAATGTTGCGGATAAAAGATAATTGTTTTGCAAGGAAGACCTAAAATTTTTGCCGCTTTATATTTATGTCCTTTGTAAAAGGGATTAGTTTTCTCTCTTCCGGGATTTGGGCTTAACAGCGCTGTTGCACACCTTCAAATCTGGGAATGGATTGAATTGTTCTTTTCCAGTGTTTGAACCAAACAGCGCCGTTCCACACCTTCACGTTAGTGTAAGATTACATGGAAGCTGATTTCTTCCAAGGCTTAGATTACTTCCCTTGATAAATAGTCACAGCCTGATAACTTTCTTTCCTAGTAATTTTTTTTTTTTAATAGTGTGTTCCAAAAATCTAGCCCAAATATAAAAGTCTTTAATTCGGTAACTGTTCATTGTAAACTTTTGTAATTTGTCGTGCGTTCTGTTAATATAAATGTCCCTGTATGATGTAGTTTAAAAAAAAATTATTTTGCATGTTGCCTTAACTGCGGTAAATTAAAAGAAAAAAACTCAATTAGTATAATGGTTGCAGTTAATGGAGGAATGTGAACTTTCTAAAATATTAAATTGCAAACGTAATCTGTGCGAAAACCAAGGCGTATAAACTTGAAAATCTCATTTATATAATTGTGAGTCAGTTCAAAGATTTATTACTTTCAAGTGATCAATCATTTGTGAAAGCTTCACGTGAGTTAAATGAATGCATTATTCGGCTGTATGCGGGATATGCTATCAAAATATTCACCTCGCACCGCTGCAGACGTAAAAGGATTTCCAAAATAATCCCTACGCGTGTGGTTTACAGTAAACGATCTGGGTCAATTACCGTAATTTGTTTTAGGGATAGACTATGATTAATACGACAAAGATCAAGTAAATTTACCGCTGTAAGAAAACAGCAGCACCTGTACAATTTTATGTTATAAATTCATAAGGACATGGAAATCTAAGACTAAGTGAGAGAAAAAAAATTCCGTACAAGAGCACGGAAAGATGTTTGTTAAAGTTTAAGATAAAGACTTTTGGAATGTACTATAACTTTACTGTCTGAAATTACCCATTTGTGGGCAGTGTAGGGGGCAGACCTGCCAAAGATGCACACACTGCTGAATGAATCGATGTATGAATGAATGAATGAATAAATGAATTGACATCATTGCACTTGGAACATTCCCGTACGTGCTCTGTCTCCCTTCTTCAATAAGTAACGAAGTACCAGTCGCAACCATGGTTAAAATTTCGCCCCTGTTCTCTCAGTGTTGAATATCTTCCAGAAGCTCTACTACTAACCCCCGCCATTATCGTTGAATTAGTCTTTCAGTGTATGGATTCCCTATATGTTCTTTTGCACTGTCCGTTGAATCCCATAGAACCCTCACTTAAGTGCTGAAAAAAAAAAAATATCAGATCTGCTGTACGGGTCACCTTGCCCGCATACCAGGTCATCGGCTTTCAAGCAGAATACAGTGACATATCTGGAATTCAGGGCTGCCAATGGTGGGTTTTTACCCCCAGATCTGGTTTTTTATTTGACGCCTTTGGTTCAAATTTAGAAATCTGGGGTAATTGTGGGTAAATGTTTTGTTTCGTAACTACAAAAATTTTACTTTTTAACAATGTGGGTTTTTTTTTTGTGTGTGTTCTTTGCCTATGTATTGTTTGGGTTTTTGTTCAGCTTTGCTGGGTTTTCAACAACAACAACAACAAAAATGCCATTGGCAGCCCTGGTCTGGATACAAGTGTTCCTGATACGAGTTGTTCAGGATATGGGGTCAGATTCCCTTAACTATTTTGACCCAGAATACCAGGCGTAATCTAGAATGCGAGCTAGAGAAACGAGAACTCTCGAGAACCCCCTTAACCAACTTGAACCAAGTCTTTCTATCCTTCGCTATCTATTGCAGCTCTCCCTTTGTCCTACCTATCTTTTTTAACTTCACAGTCTAGCTTCCTTCTCCGTGTGTGGGTGTGCGTGTGTGTGTGCGCGCGCGCGTGCGCTCTCGCGTGTGTTGGTCTTCTGTTATTCCTATGCCCCTGTGTGTTCCAGTGCAGACATTCTAGTGATATTCTTCTCAGGTTTTCTCAACGTGTGTCCTTTCCAACGCCATCGTCTTTGCTTCACCTCTTTGCCCACTGGAACTTATTGAGCTCTTTCCCAAAGCTCTACATTAGTGATTCTATCATACCATTTGATTCCCTCCATTCTGCACCAGCAATAGTTAATGAATGTTTGTAGTCTATTAGTAATTGCCTTAGTTGTTCGCCATGTTTCCGCTCCATACAACCGTACTGATCTGACATTACCCGAGAGCATCTCGATAACAATGTCGTTCAGTTTTTATGTTGTCTAGTGTGTCCTCTTGTTTCTGTGCTTCTTCCTGTTAGTGCCGATCGGACTCTTGTCTATTTATTTATTTTATCGGCTAGGTTCACGTTAATCTCCCCAAATAGAGTAGGTCACTTTTCATTCACATGCTTGTTGGGCTGGTTGAATTTATTGAAGGTTACGGGTGTGCTCTGCTCTGTTGTTTGTTTTCTATGATGTCTTGCATTTACGTTTTTATTCCGAGAAAGAGAATGCATGTGACATATGTTGCAGCACTCTCTAGGGGTGTTGTGTGAGGATCAGTTTCTCCATGTTTTTGGAGTGTTAAAAGCGCTGGCGTGCTGACATATACAACACGCGTTATCAACGGCATTGCGGAACACCCCCGTAACCTTATGCCAAGATGACAGGTTCAGACACTAACAATCAAAAGTGAGCTAGTGTATACATGGGCGAGGCGCTACTTTTACCATGGTATCTACTATCTCAAGGGTTCCCCGTTTATTTCGGTGCATTACATGGACCCGGCCAATCATTTCTCTTCTTTTAATGTTCGTAATGAGCTAGACATAGAAACACGGCCTGGTGTCTCTAAGTTCAATGCTTGGGATGTTGATAATCCACAGCCGTTTGTCTCTTTCAAAATCTTTATGATACACAACATGTTCTTCCATAACTTGGTCCTAAAAGGTCCAGCAGCTTTTCTCGTGGTCTCCCTCTGCCTCGTCACAACGTATTTTGGTTTTACCCTCGCTAAGGGTCTCTCTCTCTCTAACATACTCTCTCTCTCTCTCTCTCTCTCTCTCTGTGTATGTGTGTGTGTGTGTGTGTGTACCCCACAAGGACATCTCACAAGCGATAAACACCGTGGACCCAAAGTGCCACCATGTGGATGAGGATAACTCGCGGAGATGTCCCAGAAACCCCTTTTATCCGTTTTGGCCATATTTAAGGCCCAGCTATATTTAGGGTGCCCGGCGAAAGCCAGGGTGGGGCTTCAAATAACGACAAATTGCATTCCACAAGGGAACGAATAGACGAATAGTTAACGCTACTAATATATCTCGCTAAGTGCCCGGAGAATGTAGACTGTATTTTTCTGATGCGGGTAATGGGTTTTCCGTCTCTTTTCTGAACACCTTCATTATGCTGGGTATCTGCCCCTGCTCAGACACCACTTGAAAGTGACGACAGTTGAAAAGACGCTCGGTCAATAGACGTCCCACAGAGAGCTTACCTGAGAGAAGAGTATCCAGTTTGGGACAGCCCCAATCTTACATCCAAGTATTCCTATTCCCCCCCCCCCCCCCCCTGCTTCGACCTCTGAAAAATGTTCAAATAATGTTTTCATTGTTGCAGTTCTTTTCCTTGGATTATGGCAAATTATCTTTCTTTCTATATCTGAGTTTAGCATCTGTGGCTTAGTGATTTTTAAAAGCACTTTCTAAATTCTGATATTCCAGGCTCGAGTCAGCTGCTGGCGATTTTCGACAACAGCATAAACGTCAAACCGTTCAGAGGCAATGGCAAACTACTGAGTGTAAAATGGCCTAGTAAAACTACACAAAGTCACATAAACAAATATGAACTAGTAGCAAATTTAAAATATTACGTCTACCGCCTAACCAGCACTGCTTTATTTGTCTGACCCAATGAAAACAACGAATTACATCAATTATACGTGTTTCGTCCTTTTTAGGACGAAATTGTTTGTTATTTGAAGCACCATTCTGGCTTTTGCCAGGGGCCGCAATATAGGCGGGCCATAAAATAGCCAATTGTCTGAACGCGGTTTCTGGGACCTCTCCACGGCGATCCTCACCCACATGGTGGCACTTTGTGCCATCGGGTGTTTATCGCTTGTGTGATGTCCTAGTGGGGTGAAAAGTCAGTCAGTCAGTCGAAAACAACGAAATTACTAGTAAGCTAAAAACATTTATTAACTGGTGCCTGCGGAGCATGGAGTTAAGTGGGTGATAGAATCAGTACTTTAGAGCTTTGGTAGTCAAGTCCTTCTTCTTCTTCTTGTCTTCTTTTTCTTGTCTTCTTTTTCTTGTCTTCTTCTTCTTGTCTTCTTCTTCTTCTTCTTCTTTTTTCTTCTTTATCTTCTCCTCCTTCTTCTTCTTTTTCTTCCTACTCCTCTTCTCCTTTCATCCAAAGTAGTAATGATCAATGATTATTAGTATGAATGTGGCTGATTAGTCAAATATGAGCATGATCAGTGTTGACAACAGGCGGAAGCTGCAGTAAGTGAAGAATTTCTAGTTCTTTCTTGTCTCAGTTTCTCTGGCTGCGCAGCCTCCACTGCCTGGCTGTCTGATGCACCATGCATGAGGGACGTACGCCATCCAGAATTATCCTGTGCAGAGGCCTTCCATGTTGCTGTGTTGATGTAAAAGAATTGAGAGTTGTTTTAAGAGTGTCTCCACTGGCACCTCTTCCCTTGATGGAGCTGCCCATAATTAATACACTCTCTTTTGGAGGCGATGTTCTGCCATGCGAGCTAGGTGACCAGCCCAACGTAGCTGATAATTCTTCAGTATCGTGTGGATGCTAGGCGGGCTTGTCCTATCAAGAAGCACAGTATTTGGGAGCTTATCTTGCCATTTGACTGTGAGCAGCTTTATGAGACAAGCAATATGAAACTGATTCAACTTGTTAGCATGACGCTGATACACAGTCCAAGTTTCACAAGCGTAGAGCAGTACTGGAAGAATTCAATCAATCAATCAGGTGCTGTCTCCACAATGAAGGCTGGCTGCAATGGATCTCCAACAAGCCCTGTCTCTTGCACTTGATGTACACTCACTCATACTGCTATTCGTCCATCTCTTGATGTTATCCTCCCACTTGTAACGCTGTCTGCCTCTTGTTCGCCTAACTTGAACCTTTCCCTCTAGGATGATCTTTACAATACTGTTATGTCTTTTAATGTGGCCAAAATATCTTTTTTATTTCACCTAGTAACTCTCTTTTCATTCCCAATTTCCTCAGTACCTCTGTATTTGATAGCTTATGTTTCCATGAAATACGACCTAATCTTGTGTATATCCACATCTCCAAAGAATTGATACGATTTTCCAGTTGTTTGTTCATTGTCCATGCCTCTGTGCCATACAGTGAGGTTGAGAATACATAACATTTGACAATTCTCATTACTAATGTATTGCTTATTTCTCTTGATGTCAGTAACTTTTGCATGTTGTTGAAAATGTTTTTGGCCATCCATATTCTTTTCTTGACTTCTGTTTCACTTCTGCCGTCACATGTTATTACTTGTACTGAAAGAATTACAGCTCTGTAAACCTTTGCTTGGTCAGCAAGAAGATCCCACTTCTGTTCCATTGCTGCTGGCCTTTGAGATTCTAGCGTTGATCTCGTCGTTGATGTTGACTCTCTGAGATAGGGTAATGCCAAGATGAGCGAATCTATCGACTACATTTAGCTTTTGATCATTTACGGTGATAGTTGGATTGCAGTAATTTTTTTTTTTTTCTGGCAGTCGGTTGAAAGATAACGACAGTTGTGTCAGTGTTGATAGTAGGGTTGTCCCGAATATTCGCTTCGAGGTCGAATAGTGGACCTATTGACTATTCGTATTCGACCGAATAGTGAAAATCAGTATTCTGAACTGCCCTAGTTGATAGTACCTGACACTCTACAACAGTTGCTGACCGCATGTCACAGCCTGCTTGAGCTGTAGACGACCGTGTTTCATGAAACGTCCGGAAAAGTATCAACATCACTAATTTCCACTTTTGCCGTTAAGCGTTGTGGGGAGGAACAGTTTGCGATCCATTGCTTGTTGGGCAGCAATGGCTATTGTCATTCCGTGTCGACGTAGAAGCTCTCTAATGTCATCGATCCATGTTCTTCTAGGACGGCTTCTTGCTTTTACTTCAGATCTTTTCATGTGTACACTTGCGTCGGTAGTTGTTGTGACTGCATTCTTACTAAATGACCAAACCATTTCAGTTCTCGTTATGCCTAGTGGCACAGGAGGCTTCAGAGAGGACTGTCCATGCTTTCCATACTTTTCCTGTCCTGTGCAATCTTCAGTGCAGTTTTCCATGTCAAAGATGCCGCATTCCGGTCACTTTCCATCGTTCGTCTCCATGTTGTTCTTGTGCGCCCCTGTTTTCTCTTTCCCTCTGGTGTCCAAGTGAGAGCTGTTTTGGCGGGTATATCAGGATTCTTTCTCATAACGTGGCCAAGCCATTTCCATCTTCTCTTGGTTATCATACTGTCTAACGCTGGTGCTGGATTGGACACATGTGTGGAGCAGCATACAGACTTTGCACTGGATGTCGCTTTACATCACTGGCGACTAAGTCACACTGTGTCAACACAGATCATGCCCGGTCAAGCCCCGATCTCAAGTATTTAAAGAAGCCGCTAATAAGCGGACGTGCCCTCTCACTTGCGCTTCGGATGACACTCGTTCGCCTGGCTAAGGGCCACAGCTCGGGCTGTCCCCCGTCTTCAAAGCTGAAAGAGACGCTAAGTTAATTCCATTCAATTGGGGAGTTAAACATTGACAGAAAACCGTTTTCGTTAGTCTGTTTGTACAGACATTGGGAAGCCCCACACCAGAAGAGCAGTGGGTGAAGCACACGCCAAAGTCTAGCTTGCACTTGGATCAGGGATTCTCAAACTGGTGAACGTTGTGTCATCTCAACAATGTACTGTAGGCCTGGTTACATATTAACCAAAAACATGTCGGAAAGTTGGACAAAAAAATAGTTTCCTTAATTCTTTTAGTAAATAAAAACTTCACACAGGTTTATGCTTATAAAGTTTTTTTTTTTTTTTTTTTTTTGTTCTTCTATCGCACGCATTTGTTATATTAACCACCTGTATCTGAATTATTAGATTAATCACTTCTGCCCCATTGCGTCTCTGCCGAACTTCCCCAGACACAAGTATTTACTACCGTTGGACTCAACTCCCTGAGGTAGAAGTGATCACAGTAACATCTGCTGGTGGCTGAGAGGCTTATGAGGACATTGAGAACTAACTGCAGAATTTCTTGCCTGTTTGTTTTGCCAATGCCCACTGAACGGTCGGCTCTCGATACCAAAGTCGATTTCAACGAAAACCCGTCTGTCCGCAGCTGGAATCGAACCGAGTATTTCGGAATTACAGACTACTTTCGTCCCCCAAAGCCACAGACACTGACGATTTGGTAAAGACTAAATAAAACTAAATCAACATAACAGTGTCCTAGTAAGGGACGCAATTGTATGTTATTTTTAAGTGCCGCTCCGGCTGTTGTGGCAAGCCCCAAATATAACCTAACGGTTGAACGGGCTTGCTGGGACTTGTGCCCGGGTGATTCGCATCCGAATTGTGGCACTTTGTGTCATCGGGTGTTTAACACCCGTGGTGCGGTTCTGGTGGGGTTAAACTTCACTCACTCGCTGAATAAAACTGTTTGGTGTTTCCTTGGGTGTAGGCAACTGACCAGTTCGGATGCGAATCACCCGGGCACAAGATTTCGTTTAAATCGAGAGGTGACCGTGCAGCAAGCATTGAAAAAACAATTAAACAGGCAAGAAATTCTGCAGTTGGTTCTCAATGTCCTTATAACCTTCTCAGCCACTAAAAGATGTTACTGTCTTCTTCTTATTATTCTTCGATCCTTCTGTCAGAAAACTTATATCAGGAGGCCGGTAGCCTTTATGAAAGGTATCGTGCAGTCCATATCCTCTCGTGTACCATACAGTTTTGTCTACATTGTGATTGGAACAGGTCAGATTGTGTCTGTGTTGTCAGCATACAGTTGACAGTGTTGGAGCACATGCTCAGAATTTTCGGGTGCCACGCTGCAGGGACACGTCTCCATGTTTCCTACACCGAAAAATGGGAACATATGTTGACGAAATCTGTTGTGCCCAGTCCTTAGTCTGAATATGATACACTGTTAGTTAGTTAGTTTGAATTGGTAAATAGTCGCCATCGGACGTCGAATACACCCTGAGGGAAGTCTAAACTCACGCGCATGTACTCCATTGCACGGTTCAGACCCCATTCCGATGAAACTTTCACATTATACGTGAGCGAAAATAGCTAATTTGCGCTATTCGCCTCAACGGACGAAAAAGCGTACCGCCATTGTGGCTGTTTACACCGGAAGTGATACACTGGATGTAACTGTGATCACTTCTATCTCAGGGAATTGAGCCCAACAGTAGTAAATACTTTTGTCTGGGGAAGTTCGGCAGAGACGCAATGGGACAGAAGTAATTAAACTATTAACTAGTATTGTAGTTACTTTCGTGGCCTGATAACTACAGATGGAAGATATAAGATAAACAAGTGAAATGTAGAATAGCTCGATTAATCTTTGCAGTCTTTCTTTATCAGTTGAGTGGGAGAAACGAGTTCAGTCTTGTGTATATGGAGGTGAAACTTGGAACAGTTAGCCGATTATTTGTTGTTCAATTGGAATCTGCAGTGGTGTAGTTTCGAAGGTTTGAGCAATGACTCAACATCATGGCACACGGGTAGCAACCTATTAGTGCTTCGTTCTAACTCCTGTCTGAGTCAGAAGACGCTCAGCACAGTGCACAGGCTCAGTAGCACCGCCGAGGAACTTTAAATACTTTGGGTAGATTAATTTTGCCCTGGCGTCGCCGTTACTCTTTCGATTTCCAACTGCCAAGGGATTTTTTACGGACACCATACCTCGAGACCACGCAGCCCCCACACAGTTCCAAGACGAATGATGAGAATACACTGAAAAGGAGTAACAAAGCTGGCCTGCATAAATTTAACCCACAAAGAGAACTGAATTATCCCCATCCGAATGAGACAGTCTACATTGTTTGGTAATTTCATGGGAAAGATTAAACTTGAGTACATCTGGTTGATGGGGAAATGAGGGAAAAAGCGGGATGGGGGGGGGGGGGGGGGGGGGAAATGATACTGGATATTGTATTGGAAACGAATGAACGAACGAACCAAGAATTGACATCACTACACTTGGGTTTCAGATGGAACTGCGTGTTTAGAAAATGGCTAGTTAATAAAGAGTAAGCTCCGTGGGTTGTGAAGTTCTTCTAGAATACTTTACGGCACTGTCCAAGATTGTTTGAAATGGAACTGCACATTCAGAACATAGTTAGTTGGCCATGACCATTGAGTTAACCGTATGTGTCGATTCCTCCCCACCAAAAATATGGTTGACACATTCCGTTTCTGGGGACAGCTTTTATCGAATTTGCTCTCTAGACAGTTGCAGTCCCCTGCTGACGAGATTCTGTCTTCCCAAGTGGACCGCCGCGATCAAAACATTGTGAAGGCAGCGTGGCCGAGGCTGCCAAAACTATCGGTCATTATCCCACCCCGACACAGCACAACCACAATACACGGTGTTCCCACGAAAAACACATAATATCCTGCGTTGGAAATGCGCATAAAATAGCAGTCCATGATTATGAAACAGAATAATCCGAGAGAATTGACAGCCAGCGAAAATAAACACAGCTGCTGTCCGCCATTTTGAAAACGGAAGTTCCCGAACATAGTTAGTTAATAAAGGGTATATCTGTGGGCTGTGGAGTTCTCGAATTCTTTTAGCCATTTCCAAGGTGGTTTGAGTTGGAACTGCGTTATCAGAAAATGGTTAGTTAATAATTGGTTGACTCTATGGGCTGTGCAGTTATTCTATAATACTTTTTCGGCACTGTCCGAAGTGGTTTAAGATGGAACTGCATCTTCGGAAAATGATTAGTGGTCTCTTGTCACGGATCTGGAGATGCCTAATGCAATTAATTGCGTGTACAACTGCTGATTTGTTCTAACTGCTGCTTCCATCGACGATGGACTGCAATTCTTCTTCTTCTAGCTGCTGATCCCCCCCCCCCTAGTCTTTTTCTAGAATATAAGCATTGCGTGCACATCTGTTTTACAGATCTGGCTTATTTGTATGCAGACTGTTACTTCCTTGCCTCTTAAGCAGATACACTCCGACTTTGAGGGAAGCCTCGAATGAGTCGACTTTCAGGGCATGCTTGTTGGGGTTAATTCTTGCTTCCCCCGCAATCGGGTATCGGAACCCTCACGGGGAGACTGCAATTCTAGTGTCGGATTGTTTGATACGGCACTTCTGACGGTTGCCTTATGTATGCAAGACTGCAGTCTATTTCCATTATGTGTGGTTTCAGCTGGGCACAGGAGCAAGGCCATTATGGGCTGACCCCTTTGAAGTTGGAACTAGCGACTGACTGGTTAGCCGACCGACTGATGTTTAATCCCACCAGGGCTGCACAAGAAGCGATAAATACCTGGTGACCCACAGCGCCATCAGGGCTGCCTTCTCTGATTTAACCCCAAGATCTGTGTTTTTATGTGACGCCTTGGGTTCAGATTTAGGGATCTTGGTTTTTTTTAAATATATCCCTGATAAAAGTTGATAAATATTTATTTTCGCAACTATACAATTTGTACCTTTTATCAATCTTGGGGTAATTTGTGTGTGTGTGTGTATTGCTTATGTGGCTTGGGTTTTTGCTTGGCTTAGCTTGGGATTTGATAAACATTCCATTGGCAGGCCTGAGTACCACTATTTGGGAAGAGCAGTCACCCGGACATAGGTCCCAGAAACCCTGTTCAACCCGTAGGTTATATTCAGGGCTCCCGGCGACACCCGGGATGGGGCTCTAAAATAACAAAAAAATTGAATTCAACATTGGGATGTCGAAAATTTTTACGATTAACTGATTATTATGCTGTCTATTCAAGGTTCTGAATCTTGTCTTTTTAGAGACAGCCAAAATGGCGGTTAAGTTTTTTGACAATGTGTATGTATATGTATGTGGGGAAAAAAGAGAAAGGATTGGTGGGCGGGGGAGGGTTGTGATCATACCTATGTTTGCCACGCACAGTGCCCTAACCTGACAGATCACTTAGACACCCGATCCGGGTAACTTGGGGTGGCGCAAGGGAAAAACCCGCTGGAGCGCTGGGAATTCCCTGCATGTTTTCACAGTGACTCAAACTGACAATTTCTTCAATTGTTAGCATCCATTCTACCATTTCCTTCTCAAATTACGAGAGAATTTTATTTTAAAACACGCAATTGTACAGCTGAAAACGCGAATAATGAATACATGGCTTTCTATGTTACTTTATTAATTGTGATGCACATAGACATAACATTAAACATGTAATGATGCGTACATACATAACAAGGGACATTCAGTGATGGTACAGACAAAACCTGGAACATTCAGTGATTTGTATAGATAACATGAAACATTTGGTGATGTACACAGACATGAAACACACACACACACACGCGCGCGCGCGCACGCAGGCAGGCAGGCAGATAGACAGACAGACAGGACAGGACAGACACTGCCAGTGAGCTGACAGTTGGTGCCATGGTTACAGCCAATGAGGTGACAGTTGGTACCATGGTTACAGCCAATGAGGTGACAGTTGGTACCATGGTTACAGCCAATGAGATGACAGTTGGTACCATGGTTACTGTCAGTGAGGTTATAGTTGGTACCGTGGTTACTGTCAGTGACGTTATAATTGGTACCATGGTTACTGTCAGTGACGTTATAGTTGGTACCATGGTTACTGTCAGTGACGTTATAGTTGGTACCATGGTTACTGTCAGTGACGTTATAGTTGGTACCACGGTTACTTTCAGTGACGTTATAGCTGGTACCATGGTTACTGTCAGTGATGTTAATGTTGGTACCATGGTTACTGTCAGTGACGTTATAGTTTGTACCATGGTTACTGTCAGTGACGTTAATGTTGGTACCATGGTTACTGTCAGTGACGTTATAGTTAGTACCATGGTTACTGTCATTGACGTTATAGTTGGTACCATGGTTACTGCTAGTGACTTTATAGTTGGTACCATGGTTACTGTCATTGACGTTATAGTTGGTACCATGGTTACTGCCACTGAGGTGACAGTTGGTACTATGGTTACTGCCAGTGACATGACAAATTGAAAAATAAAACAAATTGAATGATTTAAAAACATTAGGTCCCCGTGTGGGATCCGGGGTCCCATTGTGGGGAAAACAAGAATAGACCCACTGCCTACCAAAAAGCATGTCGTTAGAGTAGACTAATTGGTAGCTTCCTTTGAAGTCGGAGTGCA
Source organism: Candidula unifasciata (assembly GCA_905116865.2). Taxonomy (NCBI): domain Eukaryota; kingdom Metazoa; phylum Mollusca; class Gastropoda; order Stylommatophora; family Geomitridae; genus Candidula; species Candidula unifasciata. The sequence goes on along the minus strand of CAJHNH020001942.1, from coordinate 9,329 downwards.
TCTGCCTGGGAGGCAAGGAACCAACAGTCTGCACTCAAGTGAATCAGATCTGTAAAACTGATGCACACGCAACACCCAGGTTCTGGAGCAGGACTGCAGTCCAGGTGTGGACGAACAACCAGAACTTTCCGCCAGAGTGTACAGCTGGTGAACGCGAAGAAGAAGAAGAAAAACATTAGGCTGTGAACAAATTACTTAAACAATACAAGACTACGAATGGTTTGAAAACATCGGGGTTCGAAAGAAATTAGAAATACAATAGTTTAAATGGTTTAGATGTACAAGGGTGTGAACTAATTAGAGAATACAACACTTGATATGGTTATGAGACAATCGGCACCAAGCGACAAAGGCGTCTCACGCGAAGAATCTTGGTCACAACCTAGTAATGTTTTGAGATTTTCAGCAAGACGCTGTAATCAGCTTTCATTTATGTCCTAACAACATTGTATCTTTTTCTTTTACAAGAAGCAAGAAAGTAAGCAAGCTTACGTCTGTATGCCAGAGTCTGTCACTCTGTCTGTCTACTTGTCGGCGTGTCTGTTAGCTTTTCTAGCCCACCCTCTCTGATTGCTTGTTTGTTTATGTTTCTGCTAGTTACTTTTTTGTTTTAAAAATTGCAAACACGTTTGACTATTTATACCCCACCCCCCTTTCCGCCGAGCCCATACACAGACAGACGCACACAAATACTATATGTAACATACATAACACACTCACTGTCTTCCTTCCGTCTCTCGCGTTCACACACACACACACACACACACACAGGTAACAAACACATGCTACAACTTTCTGTCATTTACACACACACACACACACTCACAAGCTCACTCCCTCTACCCCCCCCCCTCTCACTTTTTTATGTCTGATATACACACACACTCCCACTCTCTCCTACAGCTCTCCATAGTCTGGGAGGGGGGATGGACGGGGCAGAAGCCGAGAGGTCAAATAATTTCTTACTTCATCACCTATGCCTATGTGAATTCACAATGTCAACAGTACGGTGAATGCACACTTTTCTACCCGTCAAATTATCACCAGATTAATTTATGAAAGGTTTAGCCCTGTCTACCCAATAACACACGAAGACAAGGAAAATGGTCCTTAATTTCACGTTAAAAACCATCACAAAGAAAGACAACCGCTTAAAGGTAATAGAATTGGTTGTACATGCCACTGTTAGCGCTCTAATAGGCGCGTTAGCATAGTTAGCACCTTACTTGGCGAGTTAGTGATCTACTAGGCGAGTTTGCCTTTCTTTGTTCAGGGAGCTGTGTGGTCTCTAGGCATGGTGTCCGCCTCGAGTGCTAGGTGTTCCTGGTTCAATCGTAGAATGTTGAATGTTGTTGAATTAAGAATCGACATCACAGCACTCGGTACACCTCCATATGCGTTCCGTCCCCATCTTCAGCAGCAAGCGAAGAGTTTAAATTCCGATGGTAACAGTAATTGTCTATCGGTCTCGCTTTTCCCCTAAATGTCGAGCGTCGGCTAGATCCCCTTGTAACTCCTCGCAGTGACATTCTCCTCGGACAGTAATGATCTATCTGTTCCTCGGCATTGTTCACCCTCTCTCAAAGGGCCGTCACAACATCCAGCTTGTCATACATCAGTTCACCACCAAGTGGTGCATAACCGGCCAGTCTATCTGCCTGCTCATTTCCCAACACACCTGGAGAAAATAACCAAAGGATGCTAACTACCCTGGACCTCTGAAGTGATGCTTGCCACTCTACACAGAGCATGTCTGTCTCCACCTTTCTCGGGCCTTCGCTACGAACCCCCTCAACACAGAGCCATCTACATATAAAATCACATCACTTGTGCGGGAATTGTCGTGAATCATTTATTGAACTTCTGATTCTGCAGCGCCAGCTGGCCAGTCCCTGCACTCACGTCCCAAAGTGATTAGAACCCTACACAAATCTGAAACCTAATCAGGCACTTTGACCCACTCCTCTCCTCGCCTAAATTTGCAGGAGGTGCCTCTTGTCCGCAGCTACTCTGGGATATGACTTTGCGTGCAGAACTTTGAGCCTGTCTGCAATAGTAGACAGTGCAGGTATAAATCGTATATGTACTACCGGGGTATCTCTTGTACATCCCAGAATGACCTGCATGGCTTCATTCTGTATGCGTTCAAGTTTCATCAGCTGACTCTTTGATATGGTAAGCATTCCAAGTCCATAATCTATCACCCAATTCCAATTCCAATTCGTCCAACAAAAATTTCAAATTTGATCCTCTTTCAGCTGCCATGAGGCCTGCTATATCGAAGAAGGTTCCTTAGCTGTCTTATATGGTTTCCTTTTATTTGTGGTGTGTAGTCACACCTGATATTATGGTTGCTTGCTTCCTTGCTGTGCTGCGGTGATTGTGGTTTTTGGTTCTGGTGTGATCCAGATCTCTTTGCGTTGATATCGACGGGTACTAGCTGACTGTTGCTGGTGCTTGGCTTGCCTCGTGCTGGTCGCTGTGCTGGTGCCCTGTTGCTGCTTGGTTGCCGATCTGTAAGCCGCCGGAAAAAGCCAAACAAACATCGGATCACGTCGTCATGAACAATGTTCTTTTTCAGGACGACCAGGGCCGTCACAATCTGTTGTTGTGATCAGCCCGTTTTTTTTTTTTCCACGGAGTGTGGAGAAGTAGTGGAGGTAAGATAGACTGCAAATGAGAGATAAAATTTGCTCGAATGTGCCAGGAGATGTGATAGTTAGGTCGGGAGAGTGAGAGTGACAGATACAGGTAGGATCCACCCTGGTCGGTTGAGGTCACTTGGTCTGAAATAAAAGTGAAAGGCATTTGTTAAAATACACGTGGGGTGGGGTGGGGTGGGGTGGGGTGGCGTGATGGTGACTGGAATTCCCAAGTGCTGGTCCCCTTAGGTGCAATGCCCTCGGCTATCTCCTTCGGAGCGTCGGGTGGCCGGTGGTAGTTTCCTTGGTCTTCTTTTTCCTGAAAATAAACTAGGTTAAGATTTTGGTTAGCTCTATGGTAATTACGTGGTTATTTGCCAGTGGGCGGAGCGGGTGGGTGTGGCTCCGGTACGGCGACTGTCTGACCGGTTGGCGGTTGTTTGTTTTGGGCAGTCCGTAAAGATGGCGGCTTGTTTGGTGGGCTCCTCCTGTGGCTCTTAGAATTGGCGGCAGCCTCTTCTCTTGGGAGTGCCGTTTTTCCAATGCTTTCTCTTGCTAATTTGGATCAGGGCCGCATTAAGTTCGTCATAGAGTTTGTCAACTAGTTAGCGCGTTTCTATTTCTTCTGGTGTTTTGACTTTTTTCTCGAGGACTTCCCATTTGTATTCAATACAGTAGCGCATACATTATTCGTCGTACACCAGCTTGTGCGGGCCAACATGCTCGTTGTAGTCTTCAAGCAATGCCAGGAGGTCGGCCTCGCAAGTTGCGTCAGATGCTGCTTACAGGCTTCTGAGTGGGGTGACTGGCTGCCTGGTGGCTGTTTCATCGCTTGGTTCTTCGTTCATATCGGGGCCTGTCATCTGTTCCTGGTGCTGCATCTCTACCGCTTCGGTAACTGTGCTTTTGTCGGTACTTGGTTGTTTTACAGCTTTGCTGGAGGCCTCTCTTGCTTTCTCTAGCAGGGCACGCTCCGTTCTTGCCGCCAGCACTGCAGCTTCGGCTTCTGCCTTTGCTTGGATCATAAGAATTCCAGATAAATTTGAAATTTTTCGTTTTCCTCTTTCCCATTTTGTTGAGCTTTTTAGTCAAATTTTTCTGGAATTCATTGTATTAGCTTGACTGCAGCCACCCCCATATGTTCACCATTTTTGGATCATAAGGGTGACTTCTTTATAAGTGCTCTCTCGGGCTTCCTTAAGTGCTTCGGTTTCCTGTTTTCTCTCCTCCCTTTCTTCTTGACGGCGGGTCTCGTCTGCTGCTTTTTTTGTTTGGAGTTTTAGGGTCATTTCTGTCAGGTTTTTCTGCATTTGTGCAGCCTCTGCTAGCCACTTTGTTTGCTGCGAGACTTGATCTTGTCTGTCGTCTTTCAAGGCTTTGATTTCGTCACCCATCTGCGAAATCAGGTCTAGCAACTGGGTTCTGTCAGCGTTGGTATCGGTAGCGTCAGATTTTTCTTTGCGGAGAGCTATGATTTCAGCTAAAATTTCAGAAATTTGTATCGAGATTTCAGGGTCCTTTGCGGCTGTGATCGCCTTGCCGGTTCGTCTGTCTGATGTCCGTTGTGCTGGCTTCCCACTTAGTTGCTTTGGTGCTGCTGAGGACCTGGGTGCCACGTATCTCTGTCTGGCTGCTTCGTGGGCGGTTCTTAGTGTCCTGTTGCACTGCTGGAGATACGGGCAGCCCATGTATCTCACGCCGTGCGCACCGGAACAGTTGGAGCACTTGCGGTTGCTGTTCGGTTTTTTAAAATTAGTGTCAATTTTAGCCCGCGGACACTCCTTGAATTCGTGCGCACCAGAACAGTATCTGCATGAAAGGCTGCTGCGGCAGGACGAAGCTGTATGCCATGCCCTATTGCAGCGCGAGCACTGCATGATGTCTGGTGTGCTGGTCTCAGGCTGCCGCTGCTTTCGTAGGCGAGGGGGTCCTTGCGTCGCTACCAAGGCGGCATCAGGGCCCCTGAAGGGTCGGCTCCCGGGGGAGCGGCCCTCTGTGCTGGTGATCCTGGTGTTTCAGTCGTTATGGGCGCAGTGTCCATTTTCTACGGTAATTGTAAAAAGTTCTCGAATTTATTTAGAGGTTAAACGAACGCCCTAGGTTTCGGTTTAAAAAGTTTATAATGTAGATTATAATTACCAAGGGCGTTGTTCCTTCCTCTTGTGATACTTGGCTACACTGGTCACCGGTGTAGATCTTTGTTGCTGGTAGCTGTCGTTGGCTAGATGCGTACAGGGGCTGCTAATGACCCAAACGCAGCCGACTCCGATAGCTTAGTCGAGATAGACTCAGCCGAATATCAAGCGAATCTGTCCAGTATCTAGCTATCGAAAATCAGGCAACGAATGGATAGTTAGCGGGCGACGTGATCAGGCGAGGCGGGCTTGGGCGTTCAACGTCTTGCTCGAGCGAAAGCGGTCAGCGAACTGGCACTGTGAACCACATTCTTTGTTCCATGTCCATTGCTGCCATAATCTTGAGAGCATTGAGTCCTTTTTGAAACTTCACTGCAACTGCATCTACATGATCCCTGAAGGACAGGCTTCTATCAAAAATGATACCCGATTACCCCAGTTTGCTTTCTCTTTTGATGTTACTGTTATTAATTGTGAGGTTTGGAACGTTAGAAGTGGGATTAGGTAGCTGTGTACGCATCCTGGAATGAACGGAGCACTTATGGGTAACTACCCCTGTTCCATGATGTTGATGCGTTGTTGAAAACCTCAAACCTATTTCTGTGTACATAATGTTATTCTTTAACAAAGCTGGGAAATGACATGACTAGTGGCATAACTGGGGTCGGTCTTCCTGTGGTAACATCGCACAATGTCAACATTTAAAATACTGATACAATAGGAATAAACTCCACAGGGAAGCATGTACAGCAGGGATCTACCAATCGTCAGTAGAAGTGATCTCTCGTCGACAAACGTTTCGGCCCACGAGCTCCTAGACGTTTTCAGAGAGTGGGCCCACCTGAGTTCATGAAGCTCAGGTTTGGTTTCCCTGCTGCACGAAATTACCGGATGTTGTTTGGATAGGGACAAGACGACTTGGTGATTTGCAGAAGGTACTGTGAGATAAGAAGTCGTCGCGGTAGCAAAATTAGAGCAGATTGGTATACCGGACACATGTTGGACTTTTGTTAGCAGGTGGCAGAGGAACACTGGCAGACAATTCGGACACGATGGACTTTCAAGGGATGAGAAACTCTTTTCCACTAGACACCCGGACCAGCTCACCGAGGCCCGTCCCCTACGTTGTTCCGTTGCGTCCAAAGCCAGCTCGAGGCCCTCTCAGCAACCTCGCCCAGCCGTTTAAGCGTCAGTTTCCGTTCATTACCGCGCAATCCTAGTTCTTTAACCACATTGTAGAGTGAAGTGGAGACGAGACCTCTCGCTCCCATTTCGACGGCAAAGACACGTACTGTCTACGCCTCGTCTCTCCTCAGACCGGCTGCTAAATCACAGTATTTCTTGAGCTTATACATGAGATTTTCGTCCATACGCGACTCATACTGGATGGTCAGCTCAATCAGGATGAGCTGCCGTTTCTCCGAAGAGTGGAGAACTATGTCAGGTCGCAGGCCGGTCTTCCGGATTAACTCAGGGTACTTTTCATGGCCCGGCAGATCAACCGCCAGTAACCAGTCCCTCGAAGAGTCTAGCATAGATGGAGCGAACGCGCCTCGGTTGATCTTACCTGAGGAAACGTATGGGGACGATGGTAGGACTGGCCCTCGTGTTGGCCCGCATCCTAGCCTGGTCAACAACGGCTGCTAACTCTTTTAGCACCTTGTTGTGTCGCCATGTATATCGGCCTTGACCTAGGGCTTTCCTGCATGCGGACAGAACGTGCTTCGCTTTGCACAGCGGGCAAGTCGGATCGTTAGTCGCAGACCACTTAACCATATTAACACCGGACGGTAATACATCGTACGCCGAACGAACGATAAAGCTCAGTCGCAGCGGGGTCATTCACCAGATCTCACCCCATGTGAGTACTCTTGGCAATGCGTTCTCCAGGCTGACCCAATTGCCCTGCTGCGACTGCTGGGCATCTTGCTGGAAACGAACCTCGTTTTCTTTGTCCCTAACCTGTTGTATTACCATGTCTCGACGTTCTTTGGCTGTGGCTTTGGACCATCAATTGACCTTCCCGTGACATAGGCCTCGACGGTCGGTTTGAGTGTATCCCATTATTTCCTTTAATTTTAGTGCATTCTGGGCAGATTCTATCTCTCCACTTCTGACCAGTCTTTAGGCTGGACAGCGATGACATTTGGGTCTGAAGACTCGCGTAAGAGCATGGCGAGTCTTACTTTGCCAACTTTAAACTCTTCGGTTATCGATTTGAACGGGAGTACCAGCTTAGCCTGCTTACTATACAGAGCCACGTCGGTCAGACAAGGCGGTGCACCAATCCACTTTCTTAGGGCTGTGTTGATTTTCCTCTCCATTGTCTCCACTGCAGTCATCGTCACTTCGTAGACGAGCAGCGGCCAGAGAAGCTTTGGAATCAACATGAATTGGAGACACCAGACCTTGATCTTTCCAATCAGCCTGCAACGCTCGATCGCGAACAGGCCTGTAGCCAGTGACTCGTGTATTCGCCGGACCTCCGCTCTATCAGATAACTTCGAATCGTAAACGCGACCGAGGCTCTTCACCGGTTCCTCCAGAACCGTGGGGATCTTATTCCTTGCCACCGTAAAACTGGTTGCCGCCACCCGACCCGTAAGGATTGACAGACTCCTCGACTTCTGCGGTTTGAACTGCACACCGCTCCATTGGACCACCGCGTCAATCTTTTCAGGATAGTGCGGGTAGACTCCTCGCTGCCCGTGATAATAGTCGTGTCATCCATAAAGGCACTTAGTGGAGGCATCCAGTGTTCCCCTTTTTGAAGGCCCTGTCCGTAGCCGGCCGCCCCGTCCAACATGATCTGCATGGCCATGACGAACAGTATTGGTGAGATCGTACACCCAATAGCTATCCCAACTTGTAGCTCAGTTCGCCTCGCGGTAAACGTCGAGGTAGAGAAGCGCAAAGCGAACTTTAAGAAATATCGCTCGATCATATCATTGACCTGTGCCGGTACGTGGAACATGCGAAGGGCTCGCCACAGTAGCCTATGGGGAACTGCCCCGTAGGCGTTGGCTAAGTCCAACCAAATCACGTACAATTGGGTTCTCTCATGCTTGGCTCTCTGAATAGACTCCCAAATCATGGTCGCGTGTTCAAGGCACCCAGGAACGCCGGAATACCACCCTTCTGAACACTCGTATCGATGTACTTGTTAGCCATCAAATACTGTGTCCGGCGAGCCATGACCGAGAAGAATATTTGGTTCTATATTTTTAACATCCCCCAAACACGAAATTCCCGAGGGAATTCCACAGCTGACTTGACAGTCCAATATTTCAAGGGGTGCAAGTGTGCTGCTGTCTGCAGTCAGGGTTGCCAGGTACAAAACTTCATTTTATGCCAAACCAGCACGAAAAATATGCCAGAAAATTGCCAAATAAAGTGTAACATTGTACGCACTTCACATCAAAAGCTCTAGATTGAGTTCTTCACTGTCATCCTCACTGGAACCAGTGGTAGATGCAGATAAAACCTTTTCGGATGTAAAATCTTTAAGCATTTTCTCAGATGCAATGAAGTCTGCAACATTTCTTTGATATCAATAGTTCTGCTCTAATTCTGACAACTGCATCAAGAAAATCCAGGTGTATTTTGTTTCTTGCTTTTGTTTTAGTTGAAGTAACAAGAGAGAATATTCTCTCAACTTCAGCATTGCTAACGGGCATTATTAAGCAAGTAATGGCGAAAGTGGCCAACTCTTTAAATGCCTGGTGTCGAAGTACGCCTATCCAAAAATCTTCACTGTTTATAGGTAGTCCATCCTTCTTAAATGTAGCTTCTTCTTTCCAGTTGACAACAATTAGTTTTCTGTACTGTTCTTCTATATTACTGATGTTGTTTTCTGCCAGGTGTAAAAATAGTAGTTCTGAAAACTGTGTCCTTGATATTTGATTTAAAACTACCAAAGGGCTCAGTTTATGACAGATTTTGAAATATATTCTCGGTGGGAAGTCTACACGTAATTTGATTGAGAGCTTTCTCTAGCACAGACATGCATCTTTCTTTAACATTGTTTATTTCTATCTGAACTTCAGTTCTGTTATTCTTCTGTAGGAACGCATTACATTCCGTTAGGAATTTAATACCAAAGTCTACCTGATAATTATTTTTTTTTCTGCTCATTGACGTCATACAGTCTGTTCTTAAGACTTTTCTGGTGCATGGACAATTCTTGATGTAGTTCATGAGGATCAGCTTTTGTTTGTTGAAATAGACTGTTCAGTCTTTCAAATTCTTGTACAATTGGTGTTGCAAACACAAAGTACAAATAATTTTTGTGGTCTAACAGCATTTCCTTTAACAATCTTACTTTATATTTTGTGTGAAACGTTGTCTGTGCTAATTCAGCACATGTGAAATAAGCTTTCAATTTTTCCCAGTTCACCAACATATTGAACATAATCTTTCCACGAACAAGCCACCTAGTAGATTACAGTTTCTCAAATGGAAGAGGAGCAGTTCGTTCTGATTCAAACTCCGTAGATGTGTTCATCACTCTAAACAGTTCTTTATAGGTATCTCATCTTAAATCCACTATGAC
>CAJHNH020001941.1:125000-135094 GCA_905116865.2 Candidula unifasciata | reverse complement strand
TTCCACGATAGTTTCAAAAAGGGCCGGCCCTTGAATAATTTTTCGGGAAGAAGGATCGAAGAGAAAAAGAGTTTAACCCTTTGAATTTATTGTTATATCACAAAAATTGAAAATTTTAAAATGTAAGTTCTCCAGTGCCTCTGACCATCAGTTCTCCTGCGCCTCTAACTATCCTGTCTTCTGCTCCTCTGACTATAACTTCTCCTGCCACTTTTACTGTCACTTCTCCTGTGCCTCTGACTATTACTTCTCCTGCGCCTCTGCTCTGACTATCAGTTCTCCTGCTCTTCTCATTATCATGTCTCCTGCACCTCTGACTATCACTTCTTCTGCGCCTCTGACTATCAGTTCTCCTGCGCCGATGACTAGCAGGTCTCCTGCTCCTCTGACTATCACTTCTTCTGCGCCTCTGACCATCAGTTCTCCTACTACTCTGGCTATCAGTTATCCTGCGCCTCTGACTATCACTTCTCCTGCGCCTCTGACTTTCCCTTCTCCTACGCCTCTGACTATCACTTCTCCTGCGCCTCTGACTATCACTTCTCCTGCGCCTCTGACTATCACTTTTCCTGCGCCTCTGACTATCACTTCTCCTGCGCCTCTGACTATTAGTTCTCCTGCGCCTCTGACTATCAGTTCTCCTGTGCCTCTGACTATTAGTTATCCTGTGCCTGTGACCATCAGTTCTCCTGCGCCTCTGACTATCAGTTCTTCTGTGCCTCTGACTATTAGTCTGTGACCATCAGTTCTCCTGCGCCTCTAACTATCCTGTCTCCTGCTCCTCTGTCTATAACTACTCCTGCCCCTCTGACTATCACTTCTCCTGCGCCTCTGACTATCACTTCTCCTGCGCCTCTGACTATCACTTCTCTTGCGCCTCTGCTCTGACTATCAGTTCTCCTGCTCTTCTGATTATCACTTCTCCAGGGCCCATGACTATCAGTCCTCCTGCGCCTCTGACTATAGGTTCTTTTGCTCCTCTGACTATCACTTCTTCAGCGCCCCTGACTATCAATTCTCTTGCGCCTCTGACCATGAGTTCTCCTGCTCTTCTAACTATCACTTCTCCAGCGCCCCTGACTATCAGTTCTCCTGCGCCTCTGACCGTGAGTTCTCCTGCGCCCCTGACTATCACTTATCCTGCTCCTCTGACCATCAGTCTTCCTGCGCCTCTGAGCATCAGTTTTCCTGCGCCCCTGACTATCACTTCTCCTGCGCCCCTGACTATCAGTCCTCCTGCGCTTCTGACTATCCCTTCTCCTGCGCCTCTGACTATCAGTTCTCCTGCTCCTCTGACTATCACTTCTCCTGTGTCCCTGACTATCAGTTCTCCTGCGCCTCTGACTGTAAGTTCTTCTGCTCCTCTGACTATCTCTTTTCCTCCGCCCTTGACTATCAGTTCTCCTGCTCCTCTGACTATCACTTCTCCTGCGCCCCAGACTCAGTTTTCCTGCGCCTCTGACCATCAGTTCTCCTGCGCCCCTGAATATCACTTCTCCTGCGCCCCTGACCATTAGTTCTCCTGCGCCTCTGACCATCAGTTCTCCTGTGCCTCTGACTATCATTTATCATGGGCTTTTGACTGTTACATCTCCTGCGTCTCTGACTATCACTTCTCCTTCGGATCTGACTATCACTCATTATTGGGGTTCAGCACTAATGTCTTCAAATAACCATTAAATTTGTGATATTCTAAAGACTTGAGCCTTAAGTTCTAGAATTCAATATACGTGACTAAAAAGTCAGTTAACTGGTTTTACAGCGCATTTCTCGGCGCTACCAGAGTTCGATTCCTCCCGTGGACGGTTCAGAAGAAGATAATTCTTGTGGCTTTCAGACAGTGGTACAAGTCTCTCTGTGGAAGAGAGATTTGGGCCTCAGGTAGTGTCCCCAGAGTTAGCAGTGGATTCGTTGTGGAGGCGCGCATTTTTTTTTTTTTTTTCAATACGACAACACAATAAAGTCTTATCTCACCTCGTGATTGAGTGACGTCAACCTTATCATGATCAAACAACAAGCGATAAACACCCGGTACAGAAAGTGCTAACATACGGATGAGATTCACCCCAGTAAAAGTCACAGAAACGCTGTTCAACAGCTAAGGTTTATTAGGGCATCCAGCTTCCGCGGGAGTTCACAATAAGTAAATCTGATCTGGCCTCATCTTTCCACAGGTATTCTAAAGGTATCTGCCTAGCTTACCTTATTTGGTGGAGCTAAACATATTAGGCTTTATGCACCTCTCTCAATGGCCGTCAGCCGCACCAAGGCAAAAAAGATCGAGTAATATAGGACGAGATTTGACATAAAAATTTTGATCCAATCACTCTCAACCACATTTTTTGGGGGGTCAGTTCCCTTTAGGCTCCCAAATAGAGTAGGTCCCTGTTCATTCACAAATTTGTTGGGCTGGTCGACTTTCCTGAAGGTTACGGGTGTGTCACGCTCTGTTGTTTGGTTTCTGCGATGTCTTGCATTTTCATTACGAGAAAAAGAATGCCTGTGAAAAAGGTTGCAGCACTCTCTAGTGGAATTGTGTTAGACCAAGTCTTCTCCATGTTTTTGGAGTGTTAAAAGCGCTGGCGAGCTGAAATATACAACATGCGAAATCAACGTCATTGCGGAACACCCACGTAACTGTATGCAAAGCTCACGAGGCTCAGGAACTACCAATCAGAAGTGAGCTAGTCTGTATATTGGTGGGGTCTGGAAAGACTAACGTCGAACTAACCATTTTTTTTAAAGTCATTTCTTTCTTTTTTTTTTTTTTTTTTAGATATCTGTCTATTCTTGTAGTCATCTCTCTTGTGTTAAGAACGTCGCACGATATAACACAATATTTTTCCCACATAGAATCTTCTTCTTCTTAAAGTCCATACCGTGTAGTGTAAGCAGTCATCCCTATCCACAACCTTCCTTCTTGTTACTTTGAATCAACACTGACACACATGATCCACCATTGCACAATGAGGAACTGTCCAGCATCTTGTCTCACGGTCTAACTCAGCCTTTCTACCCCTCCTACTTTTCTACTTGCGCGATGTACTCGTTTTCTCCCTCTCATGACATGACCTATGAAAAAAATTACAGGACCATTTGTTACGCCAGGATGCATTGGGCATTTGCTACTAATCATAGTTTTTAACATGTGTGTGTGTGTGCGCGATGCATTTGACCAATCTTCACTCGTCTGTCATCATCAGAGCGGGCCACTTTACTTCCCAAAAAACTATCTAGTATCAATTTTAGGCTAGGTCGACCTGGACACCAAGGTCAAGTTTGGATAAAAGACATCCGACCGAATGAGGGTTTGAATCCAAGACCTTGACCCCGGCATGTTAGTATCTAGTGGGCTAGCCACTAAACTAACACAGCTCCTACATGGAATAACGCTGTAAATGCCAGTTGGTGTATTGGTGCTATAATAGATTTAAGTTTTCAAATTGTCTGTTGTGTCCTCTATTTTTTATCAAAGTCTGTGCATTATTATGTGCCTAAACAAGTAGTGGTTTGGTTTAGTTTATGCAACAGATAATCATAATGGCCTAAGGGTTATAACCCATAAGTGCTCCGTTCTACTTCTAACTCAAGCCTGAGTCAAAAGAATCTCATCACAGTGCACGATTTCCGTAGCACAAGCGAGGATCCTGAAATATTTAGGTAGATTTTTTACTTCAAATTTCGCCCGGGCAGTGCCTTCATGCTACTCTTTTCGATTTCCAACTGCTTGGGGATTTATTTACGTGATCAAAAATACACACAGGCGTCAGATCTTACTAACCAGAGACCATGCCTTGAGACCATTTCAGTTAGTGTAAAGGACCATGTCTTATTTCTTCTACTGGCTCAGCTCATATTTATAATGTTCGTTTATGTTGCCGTCTTTGATCAGATTTTAAGATTAACTTTAAACAAAAATTGTTGAGAGCTAACGTACATGATATATATGAGCAGTGTTGCCGAAATTGGAACTTTGGTACAAATTTAATACTATCTTTTGACCCTTGCTGAGCAAAACTGTACTTTTTGTATTTGTATCAAAATGTATGCTTAATCTTTTGGTATTACCCTATTCCTATGCAGCTGCAGAACGAGTTTTATCTCTGCCTAATAAGATTAAGATTTTCTTAAAATCTGTCTTCTTTGAAGACTACAACAATAAATGCATTGAATGAATCAACGATATTTCTCAGCTAAATTATCTGAACCAAGTGGAAGCTTTACACAACAGACTTGTAACTGAGCTCAGGTGAAGAGTGCGTGAGGGTGAAAGGGGGAGGGAGTAGGGGGTGGTACAGCAATGATGTAATGGATACAGCATTTCAGTTCTGATGAACTATAAGATAAGCTAGTTATATATCATCGTTAACAAGTGCATTCTAAACTGTCGTGGGCGATCATGCCTCTCCACAATCTGCCACCTTCAGCACTATGCATCATTTCATGTGTCGACACCCATCCATGGCAAGACAAAAGACGTTGTCTTTCTCTCTTTCTTTGCTCGGATCTTTCCAGCGGTCACAGCATGTCCCAGTTTCCTTCCTCTCAAAACATGACCCAAAAAACGATGACTATCTCTTTCTGATGTTTGTGATAAATTCTCTACGGGCCCTCGCCTCTCGCCTCGGTTCTATATATATATATATATATATATATATATATATATATATATATATATATATATATATATATATATATATATAATCTACCCGCCGAAGAACGGTCGGTAAAGATGGGGGCCGCAAAATATCCTTTCGAGCTACATTCATGTGACTTAATTTGCGGTTCTCCGGCGCCTTTCCGGCGACTACCGCCACCGCCAGTATACCAAACGCCGCTCACGCAGAGTGGAAAAGGGAAACTAGATAGCTAGGACCGACAAGCAGCAGCGTGCGCAATTAAGTCACGTGAATGTGGCTCGAAAGGATATTTTGCGGCCGCCATCTTTACCGACCGTAGTTCGGAGGATAGCCTATATATATATATATATATATATATATATATATATATATATATGTGTGTGTGTGTGTGTGTGTGCGTGTGTGTGAAGATGATTTAGTGCTTTTAAATTACCAATTAAAAAGTTGGTACACTTTTGTATATTTTGGTACATTTAAAAAAACAAATAGTATGCTTAGAAAAATATCGACAGTCCTGGATATGAGCAGCCGTTTGGTGCAGCCATATTTCTTCCTCGGAACATTTCCTAGCATTTCATTTAGGACTAGAAAGCCGCGGCAACATAGTATGCCTACCTAGATGGCTTAAACATCCAAATGTCTTTCTTCGAGCAAAACAGCAAATGATCAATAGCATCTCCATTTCTACGTTATGCTATCAGTGCAAGAAATGCTTAATAAATAGAGCACTAGAACTGGAAACAAACTGTATGTGTTGTCTCCCTAAGGTCATTAACAACACCAGAAAGGACAGGGTTACGAATACCAGCATAAGAAAGAAAGTTGGAATATGATTGTGTCTGAATTATATTTACAGTAAAGAATTAAATGGTTTGGCCATCTAGTGAGAATGCAGGCAGACCAAACTGTATAAGCGATTTTTTTTTACAGCTGAACATCTGGGGAAAAGTCGACGAGATCCAAGAAATAGATGGATAAATGATGTAGTTGCAACCTGCAGAAAAGATGGACGAAATCTATCACACAAGGCAGCCCAAAAGCGAAAAGACAAATAAAGAGAACTACGACACTGTGCTTCAGCCCGATTTCTTTAAGACGACAAAATAATAAGAAGAAAAGTGACTGCCTGCTGGCCAGAATCTGTATCGAGTGAGATTTTATCAAATGCCCTTGGTTCACGGGTCGATACACGCATAAAAAGGTATCAGAAAATGTAAAGGGGAGAAAAGGTCACCAGAATTATATTGACCACATCCATCCATCGAATGCAGATCGATCTGAAAATTACGGTACTGCACTCAGTTTCCGACTTGGCCTGAAAAGGGACAGATACTTTTTTTCTTCTTTTTGAACATAGTAGGGCTATCAAATCACATTTTTTCTTTTAAAATATTGATCCGATTACATAATCGCTAGACATCAATAGACAGAAAGCAAAGGTACTTCCCAATGGATAATGTATGTGTGTGTGTATATATATATATATATATATATATATATATATATATATATATATATATATATATATACATATACATATATATATATATATATATATATATATATATATATATATATATATATATATATCTGTGTGTATGTGTGTGTAGTGTGAGTGCACGCGTGTGTGTGTCGCTGCAGGATCGTCGAGAGAGAAACAGAGGGGGCACGGGTGAATTAATGGTCATTTAATATGACATGAACATTTTCATTTTTCCAAATGCCAAGAATGTAGTATAAGTTATTTTACACATGGCACTCGTAAAAACACACAGAGGCTATCTTACAACGCCGGCAGTTATGATACTGTTGTATCAGCATATGAATTTAGATAGTGTTTAGTTATAATGTAGACTAGAGATAAGAATCTCTCTCTCTCTGTGTGTCACTCTCTCTGTCTCTGTCTCTCTCTCTCTCTCCCCTCTCTCTCTCTCGTTGTACCCCACCAGGACATCACGCAAGAGTTTAACAACAGGTGACACAAAGTACCACCATGCGCATAGGGATCATCCTTGGATAGGTCCCAGAAACCCCTTTTAGCCGTTAGGCCATATTTATGGCCCGGATGTATTCAGCGACCCCGGCAAAGGCCAGGGTGGGGCTTTAAATAACGAAAAATTGCATCCTACATGGGGACGACTAACTAACTGTACACACACTAGAGACAATAAAAATTAAAGTAAATGATGTACACAAAATGGGATGAATTCAGAAGTGCCAAATAATTAGGAAAAATGTCTGGTTTATCGTGAGAAAAAACCAGCAGAGATTCACCAAAAGTGAGAAATAATTGGATTAATAAGGCACAGACGTCCAAAAGAAACCCGAAAGCGAACTTTAATGTGAGAAGATAAAGGCGCTGAACTGGATTCCATCCATGATATTTTGAACTGATTGCACATGGTAGAACGGAATGGACTGCGAGTCCTATGTTGCATATAATGGCACAACAGAATAACAAATAAATGCCTGAATAGCAATAGCTAACACTTACACACACGCATTTACGTAAACATGTAAGCACGCTGGCGGCCACGCACACACATACATAATATATACACACATACATACATACATACATACATATATACATAAATACATACATACATACATACATACATACATACATACATACATACATACATACATACATACATACATACATACATACATACATACACACACACACACATACATACATACATACATACATACATACATACATACACACACACACACACACACACACACACACACACACACACACACACACACACACACACACACACACACATACATACATACATACATACATACATACATACATACATACATACATACATACATACATACATACATACATACATACATACATACATACATACATACAGACATACATACATACATACATACATACATACATACATACATACATACATACATACATACATACATACATACATACATACATACATACATACATACATACATACATACATACATACATACATACATACATACATACATACATACATACATACATACATACATACATACATACATACATACATACATACATACATACATACATACATACATACATACATACATACATACATACATACATACATACATACATACATACATACATACATACATACATACATACATACATACATACATACCCATACATACATACATACATACATACATACATACATACATACATACATACATACATACATACATACATACATACATCATACATACATACATACATACATACATACATACATACATACATACATACATACATACATACATTCATACATACATTCATACATACATTCATACATACATTCATACATTCATACATACATACATACATACATACATACATACATACATACATACATACATACATACATACATACATACATACATACATACATACATACATACATACATACATACATACATACATACATACATACATACATACATACATACATACATACATACATACATACATACATACATACATACATACATACATACATACATACATACATACATACATACATACATACATACATACATACATACATACATACATACATACATACATACATACATACATACATACATACATACATACATACATACATACATACATACATACATACATACATACATACATACATACATACATACATACATACATACATACATACATACATACATACATACATACATACATACATACATACATACATACATACATACATACATACATACATACATACATACATACATACATACATACATACATACATACATACATACATACATACATACATACATACATACATACATACATACATACATACATACATACATACATACATACATACATACATACATACATACATACATACATACATACATACATACATACATACATACATACATACATACATACATACATACATACATACATACATACATACATACATACATACATACATACATACATACATACATACATACATACATACATACATACATACATACATACATACATACATACATACATACATACATACATACATACATACATACATACATACATACATACATACATACATACATACATACATACATACATACATACATACATACATACATACATACATACATACATACATACATACATACATACATACATACATACATACATACATACATACATACATACATACATACATACATACATACATACATACATACATACATACATACATACATACATACATACATACATACATACATACATACATACATACATACATACATACATACATACATACATACATACATACATACATACATACATACATACATACATACATACATACATACATACATACATACATACATACATACATACATACATACATACATACATACATACATACATACATACATACATACATACATACATACATACATACATACATACATACATACATACATACATACATACATACATACATACATACATACATACATACATACATACATACATACATACATACATACATACATACATACATACATACATACATACATACATACATACATACATACATACATACATACATACATACATACATACATACATACATACATACATACATACATACATACATACATACATACATACATACATACATACATACATACATACATACATACATACATACATACATACATACATACATACATACATACATACATACATACACACACACACACACACACACACACACACACACACACACACACACACACACACACACACACACACACACACACACACACACACACACACACACACACACACACACACACACACACACACACACACACACACACATACATACATACATACATACATACATACATACATACATACATACATACATACATACATACATACATACATACATACATACATACATACATACATACATACATACATACATACATACATACATACATACATACATACATACATACATACATACATACATACATACATACATACATACATACATACATACATACATACATACATACATACATACATACATACATACATACATACATACATACATACATACATACATACATACATACATACATACATACATACATACATACATACATACATACATACATACATACATACATACATACATACATACATACATACATACATACATACATACATACATACATACATACATACATACATACATACATACATACATACATACATACATACATACATACATACATACATACATACATACATACAATAGAGATTGACAAACACACGTTAATGAACACATAAATATTTCAGATATTTCACCCCAGGTGAACTATATA
>CAJHNH020001941.1:95000-120000 GCA_905116865.2 Candidula unifasciata | reverse complement strand
CGAGAAAATAGATGCTGAACAGTTTTACATCATGGCATTGAAAATCATCTGTGTCAAAGTTGATTGAAAGCACTCGAGACAGAAGGCTGTGGATGTACATGACTATCAACGCCACATGGAATAGACTTTGCAGAAGAAGAATGTCCTCTTATTGTATAGTAATATTTATGGCACAAGTATATGCTGATTGCCAAACACGCAAAACCAGTATTTGCATACTGGACATAATTTCATCATAACCATCTTAACGTTGTACTGCAAACTCTGCATAACAAGTAAACCTAAGCAATTTCGTTGCCTTCAGTTCTTGGGAGCTGCTGTAAAATCGCGTGGAGGAAAACATTTGTCTTGCGATAACCAACGATAGACATCAGTATACGTCTTTGTCAGAGATGCTCTGTCCATGGAAGACACGCTGGGATCAATGCCTGAGCTAGTGATGTTGTGCTTGTGCAAGAGGTAGCAGATGTGGCAGTGGCGATGCACTGCTACGAACTGGTATCTACGGAGAACAGAGAAATGCTTATTAAACATGTGTTACTTATAAAAACCTTGCTAAGGTCAATAATCAGTAGTAAAGTATCATTCAACAGTCAACATCATGGTACACACAAACATGCTTTGTCTCCCATGGCAAAATTTTGCTCATCATAATACATAATTGTTGAAAATAATTTCAATTTGTGTCTCCATTTTCATGTGTAGCTCTTTTTAAAAACCACCATTGTTTCGTAACTCAAACACCTTTGAAAATTTATGTTTATCTGTAACTCTGCTTTCCCTTCTTCCTCCTCTCCTCTTATTATTATTATTATTATTATTATTATTATTATTATTATTGTTATTGTTAATATTATTACTTCACCCTTTTCTTTATTTCTTGCTTTCTACCATTCCAGGTGTTCATTCTTAAAATAGCTGATGGCACGTTTTTTATTGGAGCTTCAAAATCAACTCTGAGAACTGCTTTCAGCATTTAAATTAGTATATAGTGTTGTTGCGCTTTGTAAATTCTATAATTTAAAAAAAAAAGGATTTTTTTTGGGCGGGGGTGGGGGGGGGGGCGGAGATGGACATATTGTTCATTAGTTCTATTGCAGTGTGACTGGTATAGACCCTTTGTCCTCAACAACAACTACAAAAAAACTAAGATACTATCTTTACGGTGACTGTGTTGCACATCAACCTCTCTCGAAACTCTGAAAATATTGTGCTGTGAGAGATCAGTAATGGAACTGCACATATATGAAGGGGCATAGCAGCAGTTCATCTAGATTTGACCAACCAGCAGTCTGAGAGACTGTACATCAATGACAAAAGATAGAGTGTGTGGGAAATCTATTTCAGCAAACCTTCTTTGAGGAGATGGCACCTGACTGATTTATATTAGGGTATAACATGATCATTACCCATACATAAAGAACAAACTTGCTAAGAGAGTAGTATGAAATTGCGTTTAACATTACATCTCACATTTAATGTTTAGTTATGACCAGATCCCATTCCAATACAGAAAGAGAGCTCGTCTAGAACATCTTCATATGTCGTCTTGTCTAAGTAAGCATTTTATGTTTCACCTCATTCGAAGTCTGAATATTCGCTCGCTCATTGATAAACCCAAACATAGTCCCTACCTTGAATGAGAAAGTTTACTTTCCTTTATGGGGACGGCAGTGACGTTCTTTGATAACCAGTATGTATTAAGATCATCTTAATATTGTAACGCAGCTAACTGAGTTTCATGCTAAAAGTTAAATATGAATGAAATATTTGTGTCCACTTTTATGTATTAGTTGGGTGCATAATGTAGATTTCTAGAACTTTATATGCACACAGTTCCACACTATTTTTCCTTTGACTAATATTATAGTAATCTGAAAAAAAGGAACGGTTTGCAAATAGTTCAGACTGACCGCTTTACCCATTGTTGGACGTTGGATAACACCCTGCCTCTCTGCCCAGTGACCAACGAAATGAATACACCTAAAGCCGAATTTATCAAATTGACCATTCCTATTGGAATTTAGACTAATGTCAGTGTGTGGATTTTGGGAGTCTTATTTTAGAGGGAACAAGAATGGATTATTATTCTATTTGTCTAAGTATTTCGCAGCTGTAAACTGCGACAGTAAGCACTGGTTGTTCTTCGCTTATGAAATTTGGTATTGTTCAATACAGGGCTTATCGTAATTTCGTTTTATTTTGAAAGATGACAGTTGGTTGAAACGAGAATTTACCTTGACTTTGCTTCAAGCATATCAGCAATGTTTTTGGGATCGTTGCCAATCATTTTTAAATATGCGGCGAGTTCTTTGGGGCAACGAAAATCCGAAGCGTCAATGAACGTTCCATGTGGGAAGTAGCTTCGATAGTCTGTCCCTCCTCGAACTACTGGAATCACCGGAAAGTCATCACTGAAGGTTCGAAAAAACTTCTCGGTCACGTAATCTTGGCAAAGAGAGTTTTCGAAAGCCAGTAGAAACCTGCCAGAGTAGGTTAGTGAAAACATTCAGCATCGATGAGGTATACAAGATTAGATCTATTATCATCTCGTACCTGGTCATTTGCAGAACGCCGCTTTCATGCCCTACACTTTCAAGCATCATTTTATAATTCAGTATGTCAGACCAATACAAACAAGGCAGCCGTAACCTGGGAACTCAGGCACTTTGAGACTCCCGAATATTTTTAGAGAGGGGTATGCATCCCTACTCTCCTCCACACCCATCCCAAAGATTAGTAAAGAGCTGTTTGGTCCCCCTAAACATGTATAGATGTTCTGTTTTTAGGAATTATTTACACATTTTATATAGTTTCAAATTTATTATTACATTTATTTGCCACTCAACATACAGTCATGTTAATCAATATTATTATTATTATTACTGCTTTTATTACTGCGCACGTACACATAACTTAAACTTTTAATGTCTTTCGGCTACTATAAACCTATGAGGGATCTGAATCCCTCCCCCACCCCCCTCTTCCCAAACCCTGATTTGTCTTTGTGTCGATGCTCCAAATGATACCACAATCTACATTGTATGCTTACGTATCTCTGAGTTTATTTACATATATCTGACCACAATACTCACGTATAGGGTTGAACAAGTTCACTGAGACAAGTATTGTTCTTTTTCCGACAGGCAGTTTTGGTCCCACAAAACCCATACACATCCACCGCCATGTACTGTTGAAGCTCCTTGATGTACTCCTCTCTAAGACTTTTTGTTTGGCAGTGGCTGATCACGGCAACAGCCAGCTTCGTCTTTGACTTTGCCAGTGACTCTGTTTTAGTGGTCAAAAAATGTGTTGTTTGTTAGTCTTCTGGAAGAATGTGAACTGTATTTCTAAAATAAGCTGCATTGCAGTTAAGATAATCAAAGCCATGAACAAGGTTTGCATCCCCTTGAGGCAAGGCTGGTACGGAGACTTTTCTCCCAACCAGGTACCAACTGGTCATCTTCATGGACCTAATTGGAGTCTTCTTGATAAGTGTAGGTAGTTTATTCTCTTCGGGATTGCAGTCTGCAGGATTTATATCTGAAGAAAGAGAGTCAAACAGGTACAAATCACAGAAAGCCTGTTCAACCTTATAACAGTTATCTTAGGGCCCCCTATTCACATAGCCCTGGGGTAGGAGCCTGTCCTACTACTAGGCGCGTCCACCAGGTGGCGGATGGTGGAAAGGCCTCTTGATATAGAGGTTAGCCACGAATATATTGGATAAGTGGCCGTGGATCAAAACAGGTGATGGTTATTGAGAGGAGGTGAGTTAGTTGGTGGGACAGCTAACTCTATAAAATATCTCAAAACTCTACGACATGGCCATCGGCGGGTAAGAGGCGCCTTAACCTCCCCCCCCCCCCACCCCCTGCTGCCTTCCAGGGTAAGTCTCTTTAGACAAAGGCTATTGCAGTCAATTCATATACAAACCGGCGGAAGGCAAGGGGAAATCACCGCTGTACTATCCCAAGAAAATCATGCTTCAAAATAATACATGATCAGATTGTTTTAGTATCCAGAAGCCATGAGTTGTTAACCCTTAGGCTCGGTATTATGGATATCGCAACCTTTCGGCCTTGATTCCATTGTAAATACCGTAAATCTGGGAGAAAATGTGGCTTTCCTGCCTACACCCGGGATTGAACCCGGACCACAAGGAGTACGTCACCCGGTCTCCGCGAAATCCGGTTTAGCCAATTCCGCTAGAGAGCCGGACACATGTTCAGATAACGACGTGAATGGGGATTCCAGTGGAATCACCTCGTCCGGTAGGGAGCATCATGTTCTACGGGTGATACCCGACAGTCATCCAACTACTGTAGAAAAAGTAAATGGTAGAAACATCATGAACATTGGTACATGGAATGTCAGAAGACTCGTACAAAACGGAAAGTTGGATAACATCTAGATGGAAATGAAAAGAATGAACATCAACATATTAGAAATTAGTGAAATGCGATGGCCAAGAGCAGGTGAACTTCTCCATGACAACCAGCAGCATGACGATGGAGGTGATGGCAGTGACGCAAGCGCTTGCCTGGCTTGAAACACAAAAATACACCCGCGTGTGTATACTCAGTGATTCAATGAGTATGATCCGGAGGGTTCAGGCAGGTTCAGTGCGAAGACAATGGCTTGAATCATTACAGAAGTCCACTGTGCGAGGAGTCACCTTTATTTTTGTTCCGGGACACGCAGGCGTCGATGGAAATGAAAGAGCTGACAGGTTGGCTGGATCCGCTATCACTACCGACGGTCGGCCTATGGATCATGCTGATATTATCAATGCCCTCAGAGAAATGGGAAGGATAGAGGACTTTGGTGGCAGTGAATCCACATCATTCGCCAGAATGGCAGACTTGGGAATTAAGATCGGCACAGCAAAAAACGAGACGCACACCGGACACGTCAGAAGACTTGTTAATCAACATAGAACTGGTACTATTAGCCATCGGACGTTGGGATTCATACTGAGGGGAGGATCTGAGCACCTATGGACATGTCCGGAGTGCAATGATGATAACCCAACTAACTAACTAACTAACTAACTAACTAAGGTGAAAAGTATTCAGATCAGTACAGAATTATTTACTCGGGTGGGAAGGAATATAATAAGGGAGTTGGTATTATTTTGGATCAAAAGAACTCAAAAACTGTGAAAGGATTTTGGACAATATCAGATAGACTACTATTAGTAAAACTTCCGTTTGACATCAACTTAGTACCGATTTATGCCCCAACAGCAGAAAGATATTGACGCATTTTATGACGAGTTAGACATTGCTGTTGATCTATGCAAAAATTGTGAAGTAACAATGGTACTTGGAGATTTCAACGCGAAAAAAGGAAGTGAAAAAGTGTACGGAATAACGGGTGGCTATGGCCTAGGAGAAAAGAATATGAGAGGTGACAGATTAATAGCATGGGCTGAGTCACGCAGCAAGATAATAGGTAACACCTGGTTTAAACACCATCCTCGAAGATTGTGGACTTAGAAAAGTCCTGGTGATAATGTCCGCAATCAAACTGATTATATTTTGATTTCAAGAAGATTAAGGAGCAGCTTAGTTGGAGCAAAAACTAGACCTGGAGAAGACTGCTTTAGTGACCATGTTCCAGTTGTACAAAAAATTAGAATAAAACTGAAGAACATTAGAAAAACACCACAGAACATCAAGTTAAATTTAGGAATTCTTAGAACGGATAAAGAAATTAAGGAGCAGTACAATGTCACTGTACAAAACCGGTATAATGTAATATAAATTTTACAGACTATTGTTGAACAGTGGGATATGTTGCGTGAGTCAATTCAGCAGACATCTAAAGAGACAATCCCACCAACCCATAGAGTTGCAAAAAAGAAGTGGATGTCAACCGAAATTCTGCAGTTGATGGATGAAAGAAGGAAGAAAAGGAATGATAAAAAAGAATACTCTAGAATACAAAAAGAAATAGTGAACAAATGCAAAGTGGCTAAGGAAGCCTGGCTGAATCAAATGTGTACAGAGATTGCGGAAAACAAAAGGAAAGACTCACATTCCATGTACCAAAAGATAAATATGTTAACAGGAAAGATGACACGTAACACCACTGGATGTTTGAAATCAAAAGATGGTGACTTATTAATGGGACATAGTAATATAATTAACAGATGGACAGAGTATATAGGGGAATTGTATGATGATAAAAGACCAGATGTAGAACTGCAGACCAACAATGATGGTGCACCAATAATGACTGCAGAAGTTGAGGATGCAATACATCATATGAAGAAAGGAAAAGCACCCGGGCCAGACAACATCTAACTAGAAGAAATCGAAGCACTAGGAGATTTTGGAATTGAAATAATAACTAAACTTTTAAATGATATTTAAAATATTGGGTATATTCCAAATGACCTTTTAAAATCCATATTTATAGCTCTGCCAAAGAAACCAGGCACTTTAAAATGTGAAGACCACCGCACCATAAGTCTTATGAGTCACATGACTAAGATTTTACTGAGAATAATTATGAGAAGAATAAGAAACAAAATTAAACCAGAAATCAGCGATTAACAATGTGGATTTGTAGAAGGAAAAGGTACAAACAATGCCATTTACATCCTAAGGACATTGTCAGAAAGAGCTATAGAAGTAAAGACTGATTTGTACTTATGCTTCATAGACTATGCAAAAGCATTTGACTGTGTGAAGCATAAAGAAGTAATCAAACTGTTAGAAAAATTAAACATTGATGGGAAAGATCTACGAAAAATAAAGAATATGTATTGGTAGCAAACAGCAGCTATAAGAATAAACAACTGTTTATGTAAATTTCAAAGCATAAAGAGGGGCGTGCGACAAGGATGTGTACTGTCACCTGATTTGTTTTCAATATACAGTGAATATATAATGAGATCTTTAATTGATATGCCCGGAATTGTGGTTGGTGGGCACAATATAAACAATATACGTTATGCTGATGACAAAGTCTTGATAGCAACAAGTCAGAAAGAATTACAGGAAATGATAGACATTGTGGTGTTAGAAAGTGGAAGAATGGGCCTCAGTTTGAATAATGGGCAGACAGAAGTAATGTTGGTATAAAAGAAACGAATTATTCCTAAGTGTGTAATAAAAGTTGATGGTGTTATTTTAGGACAAGTACAGAAATTTAAGTATCTGGGCACATGGATAACATCAGATGGAAGATACATAACTGAGATAAGAAACAGAATAGTACAGGCAAAAACTGTATTTTATAAAATGAAAAACATCTTGTGCAATATATATATTGTCATTGAGAGTTAGAAAAAGAATTCTTGCTTGCTACATACATCCAGTTTTAACATATGGCTGTGAATCCTGGACAATCGGTAGGCAGGCCAAACAATTTCTGGAGGCCTCGGAGATGTGGTTTTACAGAAGAATGCTTAGGATACCTTGGACAGCCAAAAAGAGCAACCAAGATGTTTTGAAAGAGGCGGGAGCCCAAAGACAACTTATCACAGACATCAGAAGGAGACAGTCATCCTTTTTCGGCCACGTTATGAGAAGAGGGAAAATAGAACATGTTGTGACCACTGGAAAGATATGTGGAAGGAGAAATTGAGGAAAACAACGATAGAAGATGCTTGACAGTCTTGTTGCATGGCATGGAGGTGTGTCAGCACATGAACTGATACATGCTGCAGGAGATCGCAGATTATGGAGAGGCTTGATCACCCACGCCAGTCGGCAAGGCACCTGATGATCATGATGATGATTCACATAGCGCACAGTCACCTGAAGTCAAGACAAGACAGGAACTTAAACTATAGTCTTCTTGATCTAGAGAAACCAGAGAGTTTGAAGATCGGTACTGGAAATTAAGGCTGTACGGAATATTCGCTTCGTATTCGCTTCGGAGCCGAAAAGTGGATCAAAAAACTATTCGGTATTCCGCCGAATACTCGCGGTCGGGCCGAATATGAATAGTGGTTACCTTACACCCGTTTCTGCACACACTGCAATGGACTAAAATAACTATCTCATAAACACAATCGTTGCTGTTGCCTAAGTCTGTCGTAGTGGGAAAAACTGCAATACGGTTGCGTGGTACGGCAGCTGGCACGGTCTTTGCCTGCTGACCAGTTTTGCCACTTTTCGTTGACAAAAAACATCCACAATGGAGTGGGCAAGGCACTTGATGATGATGATACACAATGCGTATTCATAATGGGCCGAATAGTTGGTCCCGCTATTCGTATTCGGCCGAATAGTGAAAATCACTATTCGGTACAGCCCTACTGAAAATTCACACTTGAAGAGGTGCATATTAGGATTTAATTAAGCAAAACTCTGTCTATCTATCTATCTATCTATCTATCTATCTATCTATCTATCTATCTATCTATCTATCTATCTATCTATCTATCTATCTATCTATCTATCTATCTATCTATCTATCTATCTATCTATCTATCTATCTATCTATCTATCTATCTATCTATCTATCTATCTATCTATCTATCTATCTATCTATCTATCTATCTATCTATCTATCTATCTATCTATCTATCTATCTATCTATCTATCTATCTATCTATATCTATCTATCTATCTATCTATCTATCTATCTATCTATCTATCTATCTATCTATCTATCTATCTATCTATCTATCCATCCATCTATCTATCTATCTATCTATCTATCTATCTATCTATCTATCTATCTCTATCTATCTATCTATCTATCTATCTATCTATCTATCTATCTATCTATCTATCTATCTATCTATCTATCTATCTATCTATCTATCTATCTATCTATCTATCTATCTATCTATCTATCTATCTATCTATCTATCTATCTATCTATCTATCTATCTATCTATCTATCTATCTATCTATCTATCTATCTATCTATCTATCTATCTATCTATCTATCTATCTATCTATCTATCTATCTATCTATCTATCTATCTATCTGTCTGTCGTCATAGTAATTAACATCAGCTTTCACCTTCTATTTTTCTCCTTCTGTTAAATGCACCTACCGTAGTATGTTCTTGAACTTGGACTGTAATCTCGCTGTACCAGTAACCCATACGGAACAAATATGTCAGCATCTATATGATGAGTGTTTGTCCAGTTAAACACACCCCTCCACTGAGCTTCAATGAGATTTAACAAAGAATAGTTTAGTCCTTGAATGTTAAGGGTTGAATGTCAAAGTAGAGAGGATCAACTTCATTGCACCAGGTTTTATCCTATAGAGTTCGTCTCTATCCACAGAACGGCAGGCCGTCTGCCAAGAGAGTCGCCCAGAACACAAACTCCGCAGCGCCGGTAATGATCCCCTGGGATCTCCGTAAATACTACGCTCGTGAACTGAACGACGCAGTTGTAAAACGAACCCACGACCTTCAAACCTTGAGTCAAACGGCTTGACCGCTTCGTCACATTATGAATATTCTTTGTTAAAATTTCCTACGTTGAAATCTCAAATATTTTAAACCTCTCGTGAGCAGGAAAATTAAAAGAAAACTGAAAACAATGTAGGTTTTTATAATTTTTTTTTTTTTCGGCTACAGACGGAGCACGGGATAGACAGCAAGTTCACCTGTGCACAAAAAGGAAAAAGCAGCAGGCATTACTAAATCACACTCTACATGCGAAGACAGTTGCTTGATTTCCTAAAAACCCCTAGGCAAGACAGACTGGCTGTCTCTGCACAACTTGGTGGAATACTGATGCACGAAAAGACATAAATGGTCAAGGCCTTATGGAAGCAGGTGTACAATTTGGTGGAGAAAATGGATCATCACACTCTGGTGAGAGTGATGCATTAATCAAGTAACGATGCAGTGTGGAGTGATAAGGGGATCTGGCCGATACTTGGCTCTCAGAGTAAAGGCACGACGGACGTATAATCAGACTGCTATGGGCATCATTTTTATTTGAGCCCTGCGCTGGCTGCTAAAGATGGGGACGGAGCGCTTATGAATGACCCGAGTGCTGTGATGTAGGTTCTTGAATAAACTCAACTCTACAATATGCTGTGACCAATTCCGCATCCTATCGTGATTTGGTGGGTAGACACAGATAATAACTGATTATAGACGGTATCTTTTGTTGTGTGTGTGTGTGTGTGTGTGTGTGTGTGTGTGTGTGTGTGTGTGCGCGTGCATGAATAAGAACTGATCTTTTACGGTGAATTGTTTGGGACAGAATGTTTAAAAGTTTTTTTTTAAATGATAACAGCTTTGTGATTATTCCAGTATTCGTTCATCCGAAAAACTAAAATGTACGTCAATTCTCTTTGATTAAATTATCCAAACTATCCTGACATTCATACAACAATTACTTACGAGTATGCAACAGTCCAGTGTAATATATAGGAGCCTCGCTCCCGACAACAACCCATATCTGACCTGTGGGTCTCGGCGGTGGAGACTTAATACTGAGCCGGACACCGTCAAACAAGACGATATCTGCCTGATTAATGTTCTGACTGTACACGATTTGACAGCGAGTGCACTCACAGTGAGAAAAATTGAAGTCAATTATCCACCAATGTGGCATGTTGTAGGAGACTATCAGTTTGTTCTTTTGTTCAGCAGTTCTAGACACTTCCTTGTCACAAGCAGTACTTTGTGGATTGTTTCGCGATGTATGAGGTCTTGTGAAAGTTCTTAGGTGTAGTTCGTTCTCTTGGAGTAAGAAATGTCTTTTATATGTGTAGTTTACTTTACTTTGAAATTCATTCTGTGAGAAAAGAAGCAAATATTCCATGTTTTCATTACCGTAGATCTATTATATACCAAATTGGGGGACTTCTTAACAGAGTCATTTGAGAGATTGACCCAAGCAGTTCATTTGAGAGATTGACCAAAGCAGTTCATTTGAGAGATTGACTCAAGCAGTACAGCTGCTAAGAAAGCATTAGGAGTCTACAATACAACACACAACAAACAATTTTTTTGTAAACATGCAAATAAGCATGCTAATCGGGAATCTTCGCAATCTCTAAAGATAACAGTTTTAAATGATGAATGTTCAATCTAATAAGGAACCTAGATAGCATAAAATAAAGGTATACAATAGTCTGTTTAGTCTGTTGTTATTGCTGTTTTTTTTTTTTTTTTTTTTTTTTTCAAGAAAATAGTAAAGGTTTGAGAAGGTTAATTAAACAAATGTATATGCCTCCCCAACAATTGAGGTTGGCTTCGGTAAATAAACTCCAGTCTCTGAAACTACTGCGTGGTAACCCTAAATATCATCCACATAGCAACTTTCGTAACTGTCTCCCAGAGCGGTAAGAAAGCACTTTTTTCTAAGCGATCATCGAAGCCATGCTTAGTAGAGGTTGTGAAACGTTATCTCTAAGCTAAAGAGCTGCACGGACAACACTATTCCACAGAAAACATGTATGGTTTATGTTTCCTTATATGTTGTTCTTTTTTTAAAACATTTGATTTAAACGTGTCTTTGTTTTATATTCGCCTCTCTTCTCTTTGCATAACCGACATTGTTTATTTACTTAGTCTATCTTTTTCTACCCTGGGGTGCAGAGGTTTGCCAGAGAGATTGCCAGACTTCTCTATCAGCAGTTTCCAACATTGTATTGTGCTTAACATAATCGTGTCGCTTATTTTTGTGCAGTAGTGTACTGTGCTCTTACAGGACTGTATTGGTTAATAACGTTTTCACAGCAACGTATTGTGATCTTATAAGATCGCGTCAATTAGCCAGTTACTGCTGTACAGCACTGTATTATTATACTTTATGATGGTGTCAAAAAACTTTCTCCAAACCATTAAATTGTGACAACGCTTGAGCCTGAAAAATTTCAGTCGTTGCAAAAGTTGAGTCGATATGTAAGCTTTCAACTGACCTTGCGTTAGAGAAGCCATTTATGTGTTTCCTGTATATCACTTATCGAGATTTGTGCGCCTTTAACATGTGGACTTCGTTTAAATTTCAACACCTGTCACGTTTATCTGTCGGCAAGATTTTCCGACCTGTGGGAAACCGACCGAGCTGTTAAATTTGATGTTATATTCATTATCGATCAATAGATACTGATTCATATGACACTGAACTTAATACTGACGCTGATTTCTTCTTGCTTTATCAGATAGCAACACTGTTCGATGCATTTAAGTGCAGGGAAAAGTTGGTTTAATCATTGTTTAGTGTATTCATTTTTTTCCATCTGTTTTTGAGTATTCTTTTAAACCTAAGTTATCGTCACATTCAAAATCTGGCTAGTCATAACGAAGATTAGAAATGAGGTCGTCTGACATTATCATTTTAATGTCCTCTTTCCCCTCATTTCTCTTGAATTCAAGATCGGACCAGGAGGCCGATGTGCTTGCAAGTCTGTGTGCTGTAGTGTTTTCCTTTTTTTTCCCTAATTCCACAGTTTTGCCTTTTAGTTGTTTCTATTTTTTTTTTATGCAACGGAATATGAATGCGTTAACTATGGTGTCAAATTCTTAAAATGCCTCAATATCGATGACAAAGATATTATATTAATCATAAAGTTGTCTGTGGCTTAGGCATTACGAACGTAATTCAATGTTATCAGGCTCGATCACAGCTGCGGGCAGTTTTGTAGCAGACCGTCTTGCGTTGTTTTCAACGCCAGTATCGAGAGCTGACCATTCCGGCACAATGGCAAACTACTGATCGTAAAATTGCCTAATAAAATCACGAACAGCCAAAAGTTTTATGGTGGAAATGCAAATCTTCTTTCTCTTATTCACTTAATCTGTTATTAATTCAGGTGTCAGTTCTGTCAGATCTGTTACCTTATGCCTTAGATTTGGGAGGAGATGGGTTATGTTTATTACTATAACAACCGATACTATTTTAGAGGTTTTATTTTCTCCCTTGTTCTTGGTCTACCTCGGACTCTACAGCTCTGTCTCTCTTGGTATGGGACTTGTATAGCATTGCATCAAACGGCATTATCTTAATGTAGGAAACCCGTTTGCCAGCATATTCGCTGTCTGTAATGCACCGGTAAAATACCGAAAGCGTATATAGTTTGCTCTAATAAAGCGAAAGGTGAGAGACAGGGTTGTGTGTTATCCCCACGGTTAAAAAAAAAAAATTATGTATATGACTCTTGGTACGCCACTGACGCATTGAACATTTTAGACCAGTTGGTACTTGAGATTCATGTGGTCAAAATCACACTTGCCTCCTTTACTTCCAAGACATTTCCTGTCACTAGTTTTAGACTGGATCAACCAGAGAGCCAACGTCAATAATAAATGTTCGTATGGATGCAGTTAAAATCCGAGATTAGGAACATCAGTCAGGCGTCTGGCCACTGCACCAGTTCCGATTTTGTAAAGTAAAATCGAGGAAGCCCCTATTTCACATATTAGTGTCATCAGTAGAAAGCCACACAGAGAAGGAAGACAAGGAATGGATCTTAAACCACCTTAAATGTCTTGGTTTAGAATGTGTGATTAATCCACTTAACTGTGACTAGGACGCTTACCGAGGGGGGAAAGGGGAAGAATGCAAACACACAAGAGAAATTGGAAGTTTTGTCATGAGCTCGTCACGACGCAAACAACAACAACAACAACAAGAACAAAAACAACAAGGGGTAGATTATTTTGGCCAACAGTCCCCACGCAGGGGCTTCTACGTGAGTAACTACAGAATATAGCAAGAGGAAAAAGGCATGTGGAACAAATAAAATAAATAAATAAGCGAAAAAAGTGATATGAACATTTCATTTCCATTAGTCGCTTAGTCGCTCCTCTTCTACCTTGTATTGTTGTTTTCGACAATCTATTTGATGATGAGGTTTTTAAGAATAATGTTGAGAATACCTTGGACTGCAGGTATAACCAACATTGAATGCCTGGAAACGGCCAATAAAAGTAGAACATTATAAAAACAAAGAGAAGAAGACAAACAAAGTTCCTTGGTCGTGTAATGAGAAAAAGAGCACTGGAAAATATCATGACGACTGGAAAGATCACTGGTATAAGGGGCAGAGGCAGATCAAGAGAAATGATGGTTGATGACAATACAGTAGCATGGAGGAATATCATCAGTAGAATTGATCCAGAACACTAAAGACCGAGATCTGTAGCGACGCATGAACGCCTACGCCAGCTGGCAAGGCACTCGATGATGATGATGATGATGATTTGTAGATGCTTGCCAGAGATATCGCCAAACTTCTCTATAATTTTCTTATGCTTTCTTTTTGGCTTTGTTCGATTCGAGTCCCCTGTAAGCCTGGGACTGTCGGATGTTGTCTTCTCAGAAAACCCTATGTCGTCATGGTGGTCCTTTTCACTAGCTCTTGGCCTTCCATGTCTGCCCTGGTGGCCTATTCTCTCCCGTTCTGCATACATGTACTAACCATCGTGACTGTGACTGATCCATTGGGGTTTGTGCAAGCTCCTTTTCAAAATCATGAAGTATTGTCTGAATGCGAACTGTGTCCCTTCTTGTCATTTGATTTCCCAATGGCAAAACAATCCCTATATGCTGCGCGATTGCCATTTAACCAAGTACACTTAAAAGCGAGTCATTAGGACTTTAATTATGATAGAAAACATACCTATTGCTTTATACAAAGACTTAAACATCCTTTATAAATTCTTGCAATCCTCATTCTGGCAGATAGAAAGCAAGTGATTACAGAAACGGAGAAATAATATTTACAAAGTCATGCTGTCTCGTTAGTTCTTTAGCTTACCTTCACTGTCGGATATTGCACGTTCAGCTCTCTGTCCTTCAAGTCATTATTGTTTCCATCATCAATGGACTCGTGAATTTTGACTATCTGGGTGTAAGGTAGAACTAATTTGAGTTAAATCAATATACCAATTCTGAAGATTTTAGTAATTCTGTAAACTGATGTGAGATAGGGAATTTTCAAGAGCTGTATAAAATCATATCTTCGTGTGCGGAAGTGAATCATGGACAGTTCGCCGATTAGTGAAAAATTATGTGGAATCGGCAGATGTGGTTTTAAGACGAATAATGACAGAAAGCAGAGCAATGAAGAGACTGGAAAGAAACGGAGTCATTAAGAGAACTGATTATCCACATCAGAAGGAAATCGTTTACATTCTTTGGCCATGTCATAGGTCAGAGAAAACTGAGCTACATACATCATGACGGTGGAAAAGTTGGTGTGAGAAAAGAGGCAGAGGGAGACCAGGAAAGACGATCCTCGACCGTTAGGTATCATGGCAAAGACAATCATCTGTGCCATAATTTATTAACAGAACACGAGAAAGAAGGTTATGGAAAGACATTAATATCTACGCCACACGGCTATCTCACGTGTGCTTTATCTTAAAGACCCTTCTCCACGCCTGCAGGGGTATTGGGCATACAGGGCTAGACCTATATTTTTATTGACCAGTTGGCACTTGATGGGTGATGTGGTCAATATTACGCCGGCCGACGTGTTTTAGCGCATATATCTAATTCTCTGCTAACATGATCTATGTATAGGCTATAGCAAATGTCCCTGAAATCGTATTAACTCGCCTATTAACTCTATGCCGGGTTTTAGCAACAACAAAAAGTTACTAGTAGTAACATTTTATTTGTAGATATCTTTGTACAGTAATACTTTACTTCTTCTGCCTTTTATTTCTCATTTGCCAGAGCCTTGCTTGCGTGCGTGCCCAGTGTATCCCACCATCCTGTTCAGTCTCAGCCAAACAACGAGCTAACGGTCAGACACTGTGGCATTAAAGTATCTCAGAGTTAATTGCAGACCAGCAGAGTGAGCTCAGAACCACGTTATACTTCCAAGAAAGTTGTATTTAGGGCACCTATGACGACAACACCAGCCCGTTCTAATCTGCAGTCTGGTGCGGTTTGCGCCAAGCTATAATATACTATATCTTTTGCTATCTCCTACAGCAATCATCATATTCACGTCACATTGTTTATCTGTGTCTAATTATGGTTTCTGTGTCAGTTTATGTGTATCTATTTCTTTTGCAGTGTGGGCTCCGGAGAGAAAGAAAACTTTTTTTAGTTATATTATTATAGGTTTGTTTCAATCTATGTCCAGACCAGTCTTTACTTCGCGTCATGATTCACTTGAATGTGATCTGGTTTTGTTCCTTAGCTCTGCAGTAACGATTCTGTGAAAAGTTTAAATCGTTTCGTTCTGTACAGACAGTCGGCTCTGAGGCTTAGTGGATGCGAACGCTTCGTAATGCCGGGATTCCGGGTTACATCCCAGCTGCGGGTCATGCGCCTTGCGTTGGTTTCGACAGTGGTATCAAGAAAGCCGACCGTCCAGAGGCAATGGCAAACTACTGGACGTAAATTAGCCTAGAAAAATCACACAACAGCCAGGGGCTGTTTGGGTTGGTTCTGCAACGTCATGTAAAGGATACACAACAACCTTTCATTTCTGTACAGGCACCAGTGTGTCTGCTCTATGTAGCAGTACTGGGTTAAAATGTGTGTTTACTATTTTGTTTGATGCTATGTTTAAATTCTCATGAATTTCAAACAGCACCTATACAAATTAAACCTTTACCGAGTTTTGTATTACTATTTTAATGTACCTATCTATTCCTTGTTTTTGTCTACATTACTATTTAAGTACACAAATAACTCTATTCTTGAAGTGATGCTACACTATGACATTTCGAGTATTATTTGCTTTATTATTATTTTTTCTCTTAAAAATTCTAGATATAATGATAAGTACACACACGTATGAAAATCTTACTGGAAAGGGGCATCAGGTCTACAGGCAATGTGCCAGTGGAAATAACATGCAGAAATGAATGAACACCAGTTTGCCAAAGAATACAAGGACGTAAGAGACAGAAAATTTGGGGAAGCCATATCAACAAGCAACCTGCTGCGTTGAGAAGACTCTTGATTAAATGGCTTATCTGATCACAAGGCGAGTCCAGAAATATATTCACCAGTCTGGGTCGAATAAAACCACGTAAGTTTGTAACATGTATGGTTTGGTCTTACGCAAGTATAAGAAAACCCTGTGTACCTAAACTGGTGTAGAGGATGCTCTTAATCTACTGTTTATTACTTTTTGGCAGGCGTGATGCTGACTACATCATCCATCTTGTGCCGACTGGTCTTTAAAAATATAGGTCTAGCCCTATATGCCCTATACGCTTGAGGGCGTGGAAAAAGGCCCTTTACTTGCATACTTACTTACTAATTACCTTTTCTTTGAGAATCCGGATCACATCTACGTTTTCAAAGAGATGTCTTTAAGAAAACTAGGCACAGCACAGAAATTGTGTCAAAATTGTATTATTTACTTGAAATAATTGCCCGGCTTCGCCCGGGTTTAGTGTAGGAAGGTTTTACTCTCCCCCTCCTCTAATTCATCTTGGTCTCCACCATCTCCACTGCCCTATATGTAGGCCTAGATGAAATAACAGTTGTGGAGACAGACAAATTTATTGTCTCAGACATACAGTGATATGTTGTTTCAAGGTAGATAATTGCGAAATGTGTTTACATTTTAAAAATTAAATTTTCAGTCAAAGTAGTGGTTGGGGGGGGGGGGGGGGGGGGGGAATATGAAGAAATATAACTATTTCTAAAGGTAACTTTTACTCTTTGTAGCAATAAATAAAGAAATGCACAATAACATGTGACTGTTAAATTAGACATTGTAGATATAATAGCAGATGAAAATTTAATCCGTGTATCGGTCACTCACAGTTAGGGAGGAGACAATACTTCATTTATAATAAACACACCAAATACAAAGATGGTTTGTGGTTATAGTACACACAGACAAAGGAATGGAAGTGTCAGATAAGATAATTAACTGTGTGTATTTAAGTCGTCCCCTTGTGGGATGTCATTTTTCGTTATTTTGAAGCCCCCATCCTGGCTGTTGCTGGGTGCCTCAGTATAGTCCACAGTTGAACGGGATTTCTGGGTCCTCTCCACGGGTGATCCGCATGGTGGCACTTTGTGGAACCGGGTGTTAATCGCACTGTATGATGTCCTGGTGGGGTAACATTTATTTACTTCTTTAATTTATGGTAAATCCCCGTCCTAAAGTGGGAGCCAATTTGTTTTGTTTTTCAAGCCCTACTCTGGCTATAGTCAGCAGCTTTAATATATCCTAAAGGTTGAACGGAGTTTCTGGGAGCTTTCTATAGGTAATCCTTATCCGATTGGTGGCACTTTGTATCACAAGGTTTTATCGCACAGTGCGATGTCTTGTGGAGGTAACAAGTCCGTCAGTTAAGAAAATGTATGCGTCAACCAAAATGCAAGACAACATAAATCAGATGAGAGACAAGAGTATTTATAAGTTAGCTGGTAGGTTAAAGATTTACTGGAAAGCTTGTTAGGCACCAGAATGCACGTGTGTGTGAGTCTATAATTTAATTACATCACGTACGTGTGCAACGTTAGTCGGAGTGGTGTTTTGACAAAATGGCAAACCATAGTATGCAAGCGTTGAAAACAATATACTGTTTAAAAAACGTATTTTTATTGGATAGTGTGTTTTTATTAGTTTGTAAATAAAATATCGTACTCAGGTATGTGAAAAGCAAACTCTAATGTTGTTTACTGTGTCCAGAGGACATGTGGGCGATAATTGCGTGGCTTTTTATAATCGGGACAACGCAGCGGTCAATTTTGTTTATGAACATATTTTTTAAGCAAAGCTCATATGCGCTCACAAGAAAGCAACACAATTTGGGGTGAACTCTATTCGCTGTCTACGCAATTTAAACCCTGTTAATGGATAAAGCTACACAAAAATATTCAGTTCATTTACAGGCAGTCACCAATGGCGCCTCTATCGATACATAAGGAATGTTGCTATTGGGCAAGAGTGCTGTGGTTTCGACTCTTAATTCAAAATTTAACATAGGAAGCAATGAGAACAGATTTGACAACTATATTTTTAATGTCTAGCAAAGTGTCAGGAAAGTAAGCAATACATACTGCAAAAGGATGACAGGCTAAAAGAAGTACGATCGTCTGTGCGAAGACGTTTATGATTTCGTGCTAAGAATGTGATTTTCATGTCTGGAATAACACATTTGCGATGATTATGATGATGAAGATGATAATCGGTGCTTTTCTGGATAAAACGGTGGTGGCATTCCTACAATGTGTCTGTTGCAAGAACAAGATGCCGGTTACTACCACAAAATGTCTAATACAAGATGTCAGTACTCACCATGAAATGTCTTTTATTAAAGTATAGCGAAAAATATGATGCCCAAAAGACCCGTTATTGCGTTCACCTGATTACTGAAAGACAAATCGCCCTACTGAAACTGATGTTGATTTTGATAAGAGAGATTATAAAAAACAGCCTTTTTGATGATGTTGGCAATAATAATTATGTGAGGATGATAATAATATTATTTCAGGTGAAGGTTAATAAATGTCACTTACCAAGCTGTTATGCAGGAATAACAATAAAGATATGAGTATTATTGATAAAAATAACCGAGTCTTTCTCTGCACGCACACATGTGGACGCCTGTATCATAATATAAACAAAATGTTACATGGGTGTTACACAATAGGCAAACTGTTACACGAGTTAAAATGATGAACATTTTACACACGCACACACACAGACCTACACAAATACACACATATATATATATGTATATATAAGTGTACAAATATAAATAAATACTAGGGCTGTACCGAATAGGGATTTTCACTATTCGGCCGAATACGAATAGTGGGACCAACTATTCGGCCGAGTACGAATACGAATACGAATAGTGTCTCATCTTCATCACGTGCCTGGCCGACTGGAGTGGGCGATCATGCCTCTCGACAACCTACTATCTCCTGCAGCATGTATCAGTTCGTGTGCTGACACACCTCCATGCTATGCAAGACTGTCAAGAATCTTCTCTCTATTCCTCTATCCCTCCTTCCACAGATCTTTTCAGTGGTCACCAAATGTTCAATTTTTCCTTTTCTCATAACATGGCTGAAAAATGACGACTGTCTCCTTCTGATGTCTGTGATTAGTTGTCTTCGGGCTCCCGCCTCTTTCAAAACCATCGTTCGCTCCACCGTTCGTTCGATGTAATTAAAACCCACCTTCATGCTATGCAAGACTGTCAAGAATCTTCTCTCTATTCCTCTATCCCTCCTTCCACAGATCTTTTCAGTGGTCACCAAATGTTCAATTTTTCCTTTTCTCATAACATGGCTGAAAAATGACGACTGTCTCCTTCTGATGTCTGTGATTAGTTGTCTTCGGGCTCCCGCCTCTTTCAAAACCATCGTTCGCTCCACCGTTCGTTCGATGTAATTAAAACCCACCTTCATATTCTCGTTAGCAAAATCTTCAAATTTGATATGGGTGACGACACCCTGAAAGAACTAAAAATGCATGATCTCTCTCTACCCCCCCCCCCGCTCTCTCTCTCTCTTTCTCTCTCTCTCTCTCTCTCACACACACACACACGCACACACACACTGCGGTTGGCATTTTATGCAGTTTGTACTACGCAACCGGGTCGCAGTTTCCTCCGCTACGACAGACCACCGCAAACTCTAGATTTATAGCTAAAGATGGCCGTGGACAGACTTAGGCAACAGCAACTATTGTGTTAATGAAAGAGTTATTTCAGTCCATCACAGTGTATGCAGAAACGAGAGTAAGGTAACCACTATTCGTATTCGGCACGACCGCAACTATTCGGCCGAGTACTGAATAGTTACTAGGTCCACTATTCGGCTTCGAAGCGAATACGAAGCGAATATTCGGTACAGCCCTAACAGATACACAAATATA
This sequence comes from Candidula unifasciata, assembly GCA_905116865.2. Classification (NCBI taxonomy): domain Eukaryota; kingdom Metazoa; phylum Mollusca; class Gastropoda; order Stylommatophora; family Geomitridae; genus Candidula; species Candidula unifasciata. The sequence continues at coordinate 99,237 of CAJHNH020001941.1, read as the reverse complement.
TATGTGGGTATAAATATAAATATACACGCACACTAACACACACACACACACACACACACACACACACATATATATATATATATAGTAAAGACGACCGGCGTAATGCTGACTACATTACCCATTGCCGGCTGGTCTGTAAAAATATGGCCGATGCGCCTAAAGGCGTGAAAAGAGATCTTTACTTTCTTACTTTTTATGGATGGAATCCAGACCAACATTTTTGCCCTCTCTAGCCAACCATCGTCTTCGTGTTTCCCTTGGGCGTACCCGTTTCCTCGGTCTTTTATTGTTAACACTTCAGTTCCTGTTTAGTGATTTCTTGCTCCTTCTCCTCACCATGTGACTATTATGTTGCCACTTCTTTGTCTCATAGCTGCGGTTATCCAGCTATTTCTCCTATTGCCTCGTCTTACTTAAATTCCTCCCATACAAGGCATGCTTCATAAATTTCCTCAGGAATTTGCTTTCAACAGCATTTAACGTTCGTTTAATATCTTTATTGATTCTCCAAATTTCAGCGATATATATTAAGACTATGCAACGTCCTCGGTGCCAAGTTGTACTGGTTTTTGCCTTTCCCTTGGTTTCACCGGCGACGTAGAGAGGGGGTACTTGCTGCCTGGGCAACAGTCTGTACTCCAAATCAAAACGCCCTGGCCTGTGCCCTGGAGAGGTCACGCCAGCGATGCTTAACATTTTCGACACAACACGGGAAACAGCAGTCAGCAGGTTATAAGCCTTTGCTCAATTGGCGTAGAGCTAGGCGCCAGGGGTTGTTTCCGACGGTGGGAGAGACCATCGTAGTCTCATTGGACAGCTACCGCCCGCCTCAGCTGGGCAGCCCCCAGTGAGTAAGGTGTTGTCCCGCCACGATCCGTTTGCCTTGTTGGGTGCACAGGGCTTAGGGGATAACCCGACATACGGATTGTAATCCTTGTACCTGCACAAAAAAGCCAAAAAATCAGATTTCCAGCTCTAAAGCTGGGCACATGGAACGTGAGGACCATGACACCTGGTATTCTGGACGATCTGCAGCATATGAGCGATGAAAGGAAAACTGCAGTCATTAACAATGAACTGTCCCGTTTGAACGTAGACATTGTTGCCCTACAGGAAACCCGGCTCTCTTCCTCAGGTAGCATCAAAGAGAAGGACTTCACATTCTCATGGCAGGGAAAACCATCTTCGGAGTCCATGGAACAAGGCGTAGGCTTTGCGATTAGGAACCGATTGCTTGGAACTGCCACACCACCTACAGGAGGATCAGACAGGATCCTTAAAATTCAGGTCCAGACAAGAGCTGGACCAGTCACTCTGATAAGTGTCTATGCACCAACCCTGCCCTCTTCTCCCGACCCCAAGGACAAATTTTACGAGGAACTCAGTTCCACACTCAACGAAGTCCCGGACAGGGAAGCTCTATTCATTTTGGGTGACTTTAACGCAAGAGTGGGCGCTGAGCACAGCTCATGGCCATCCTGTATGGGACATTTTGGAGTAGGAAAAATTAATGAAAATGGACAGAGGCTGCTTGAGCTATGATTACTGGATCAAACTTTGTGAGAGGATACAAACCTCAGCAGCTACTGGCAACATAAGGGGAATGTATGCTGGCATCAAGAAGGCTATTGGGCCAGTAAAAAGGAAGATTGCCCCTCTCAAATCAACCACGGGCGAAATCATAAAGGATCGGACAAAGCAGCTGGACCGATGGGTGGAGCACTACTCAGAGCTATATGCTACAAGCACCTTTGTATGTGAAGAGGCCTTAAATGCAATGGAGTGCCTGCCAACCATGGGTGAACTAGACACGGAACCCTCCGTCAAGGAAATCGGTGAGGCAGTGGATGGGCTTCCTTCAGAGAAGGCCCCAGGAGAGGATGGTATCCCACCTGAGATCCTAAAATGCTCCAAGGATGCTATTCTTCCTGAGCTACACAAGATCCTCTGTCAGTGTTGGCAAGAAAAATCGGTGCCACAGGATAGGAGACATGCCAACATTATAACTCTCTATAAAAATAAGGGAGATAGAAGCGACTGCAACAACTATCGTGGTATCTCTCTATTGAATTATGTGGGAAAAGTTTTTGCTCATGTTATCCTCTCTAGCGGACAGAGTATACCCGGAATCACAGTGTGGGTTTAGGGCCCAGAGATCAACAGTTGATATGATCTTCTCCATCAGGCAGCTACAAGAGAAGTGCAGAGAGCAACAGAGGCCACTGCTAATTGCTTTCATAGATCTCACTAAGGCCTTTGACTATGTCAGCAGAGATGGTCTATTCGGGATCCTTGAAAAATATGGATGCCCACCTATACTACTGAGCATAATCAAATCCTTTCATGAGAATATGAAAAGGGGGGGGGGGCATAATATATGAGGATTCATCATCTCGACCCTTCCAGAATCGAAATGGAGTAAAGCAAGGATGTGTTCTGGCTCCCACGCTGTTTGGCAACTTTTTTTTCGCATTATTGAGGCGTGCATTTGGGACAGCAACTGAGGGGATATACCTCCGTTCGAAGTCAGATGGCAATCTTTTTAATCTGTCCAGGCTACGTGCAAGGACGAAGATGCACACGAGATACCTCAGTGATTTTCTGTTTGCGAATGATGCAGCCATTGTGGCACATTCAGAGGATGATCTGCAGATCCTGATGAATCGCTTTGCAAATGCTTGCAAAGAATTTGGGCTTACCATCAGTCTGAACAAAACACAAGCGATGGGATTGAATGTTGGAAATCCACCAAACATTAGTGTGTATGACCATCAGCTGCTTGCTGTAAATGAGTTTGAGTACCTAGGCTCACGTATCTCAGGCAATCATTCTCTGGATGCAGAACTAAACAAACGTATAGGAAAGGGCTCTGCTATGTTTGCAAATCTCACAAAGAGAGTCTGGTCAAACAAAAAGCTAACTGATAATACAAAAATGAAGGTTTATGAGTCTTGTGTCCTGAGCACATTACTGTACGGCTGCGAATCCTGGACTCTCTATGCTCCACAGGAAAAAAGACTGAATACCTTCCATATGCGCTGTCTGAGACGCATCCTTGGTATATTATGGCGAGACCTTGTCTCCAACGAATGTGTGCTCACAAGAGCAAAAATACCATCAATGTATTGTATACTGAAGCAAAGACGTCTGCGCTGGCTGGGACATGTCTCCCGCATAGAGGATGGTCGTATTCCAAAAGATCTCCTATATGGTGAATTGGTAACTGGGAATAGACCTACAGGAAGGCCAAAGCTGCGCTATAAAGATGTATGCAAACGTGACCTAAGAGATACCAACATAGGCACAGAGACATGGGAAAAATCAACTGCAGATCGACTACTATGGAGACAGAAAGTGAAAGACGAACTGTCACATTTTGAAAGAAACCGAACACAACGAGCTGTGGAGAGGAGACACCGGAGAGTAAAACTGCCTCACAACGTGGGAGTATCTGCTTTTGTGTGTATCCTGTGTAGCAAAGGCTGCCATTCCCGCATCGGACTTTACAGTCACAGCAGATGCTGTTCCCAAAGCCAGCGGCACATCTCCATAGTCCCCCGGGACTTACGGATGCCATTATTATTATATTGAGACTAAAATTGCATTGAAATTTGATTTTAAATCAAATCATTTAGGGCTCCAAGATTTTCCATTTTTTTTTCAGTCTTTTTAAATCTGCTGTCGCCTTCCTAACTGTCACTACTGTCTGCTTTACCAGGGTTTAGGGCAGTGTAGACAGTGGGTAGTGAGCCTGAAGGTTTAGGCCTGAGGGGCCAAAGCTGTCGCCACAGACTATGCAGATAAGGATGTTTAATTTTGCACCTGACAGAAAAACCTCACTCTTCAGCTCCTTTCTCCACGTGTTTTTTGGTATTCCTTTATTCCTATGCCTTTGTGGGTTCCGGTGCAAAGACATTCTAGTTATACTGCTCACATATCAGCCTGCTAATGAGGAACATGTATTTCACTGGCTTCCCTTACAATCTGAAGTGCTACATAAATATGTAACCTTGATGTGTGTGTTGAATTGAGTAAAAATAAGTTTACACACCATATTCCGAAAATATCTAAACACATTGATTGTTGAATTAAGAATCGACATTACAGCACTCGGGACAATCCTAAAAGTGTTCCGTCACCATCTTAAGCAGTTGCAATTCCGATGGTACTAGTAATTGTCTGTATATCTGTCTCGCCCTTCCGTTGAGTTGTAATCGTCGGCCAGATCCTTTGGTAA
>CAJHNH020001941.1:32500-92500 GCA_905116865.2 Candidula unifasciata | reverse complement strand
AAAAAAGGCTTTGCTCCTTCAGGAGTTGAAACCCTTTTCTTCGGATCCGCAGTCGAGCGTTTAGCCACTAAACCACGGCGGCTTCTTTTTTCGATACAACATCATGATATATCATATGACATGATGATATTTAATATAAGTTAATGATATCCGATAGAAGATGTTGATTTCTGATACAAGATGATGATATCCCATAGAAGATGAGGTCTATAATGGAACATTGAAATGGTATTCTCCATGTAATTGCTACAATATATGTTTTTAATGAGTGTCTGTCTCTTTCCTGTGGCAATTCAAGGAAAACAATACATGTCGCTTTTCGGGTAGTAAATAAAAAGTAAAGGACCCTTTTCCATGCCTGTCAGACGGTTTGGGTATATATGACTAGATCTTTATTTTATAGAACAAACAGCACATGGTGGGTGATGTGGTCAGCATCACGCCGGCAGACTTTACTTACCAAGACTGTACCTCGTACCCAGTCAAGGCTGGGTCAACCTGGGAGCCAAGGTAATTTTAAAAATAAATCCTGCTCTCGTCAGAAAGGGAAACAACGACCTTCCGATCCGCAGGCTAGCGTCTAGCCGCTAGATCTCGGTTATTCGGGTAGAGAGATGTTTTTGTTAAAACGGTCGGGTAACAGGATGACATATAACAGAGGAATCCCTTTTGGTTGAGCTTCTATGCAAATTTGTCACTGAAGTTTTATTGAATGCCCTTACTGAATGGGGATTTAAATTTAATTTTTTAATCTATATACCTTATACGTCGCCGCAGCGCAATGGTGCTACGTCTCGTCTACGGCTGTAGAATGTGTTGAGAACCAATACAGTAAGGTTTGTGTGTACGTTGCTTCTTTTTTGAACATTTACTTTTGTTACTCCTAGCCAAAGCGACGCAGCCTAAAATACATCCGACAGAATGCTCTAGAAAATGAAGGTGACCGTTGTGGTAATCCGCTGAACAGCAAGGAGCCTATAAAGATGTCGGACTGGCATTGTATATTAAATAGGCCTTGATGATTCACAAGATTTTCAGATTCTTCATTTAATTGTTCAGTGCGTGCGAAGAAAAAAGATCGCTTATATTTTGTTTAACTTGTCCGAGAAAGAAAGATATCACAACGAACGTTTAACATAACGAGAGATTGGCATAACGAACGTTTGAACTTCTCATAAACAAATACTCTTCTGCGCTCTCCCTTGAACGGACGATTCGTACATTGTGATGCGGTTTACAGCTAGGCTGCGATATGTGCGGATTTAGCCCAACATTTGATTTCAGCAAACCCTCATTTGGTCTTTTACGACATTCTTGTTAGGGAGGTCAGTGGGTCTATTATTGTTCCACCCAAAATTGGCCCTAACACACGGGTGGTGAACAAATAAAATACCAATATTGTTCCAAATGAACTTTATTTAGCAATGTTCCTATCACAGACGGAAATAATATCTACAGCTAGTTGTGTGTTATTTTTATGACGTAGCAAATAAATGTCATTAAAAATATTGATTGTTACGTTGTTTTACCTGACAGTAGTTTGCCATTACCTTATAAACAGTTGGATGTATTTAATTTTTTTTTTTTTTTAGATTAAAATCAATGGTGGTTTCTGGATTAGCTGGTGTTAAGTGATAGGTAATTAGTAAGGATAAACATCACGGCACGGACAGATACATTTGTGCCCTGAACTCCTTAAAACTCCACTCGCGTAAAACGATGAATAACGTGTGATCAGTGTTGATTTATTAAACGTCTTGTCCCCTTAAAAAAAACGTTCATTTCTTGCAGTTCCAGGCTGTCACTTAATGGCTATCAACTTGGACAGAGAAACAGTCACGCCCTTTACTACAATCCTCTTCGCATTGATGCTGTCGCTTCTGTCCTGTACCGGACGAACCATAGCAACTGCAATATGTGCTAGATAATCTGCACACTTGTTGCCTAAAAAACCATCATTCTGGCCATAAATATTATGATTAGGCTTGCCATTCGCGAAGTGCTTAGTGAGACAGTCCATTCATGTCTGATGAACCCAGCCTGGATTTTATTTAAAGCATATTCAAAGAGCCACTACGTATATACGCTTATATGATATGAACTTTTGAGTACCCAGCTTTGCTGATGACCCTATTACAGTCGCAGTTTCCATTGTGAGGCCGCTAGTTGTAGCAGTACAGGCGATAATCATGTCCTTGAGGATTTGTCCCCTTTGTACTCGCTTTGAACGTCCATGCACTTCGCTTGCCCCGAATTACCTAAATGTCTGTGTAAACTACGGCATCCCCTTTGTTTGTGTTTGCACTCAGTGTTCTGACTAACGTGTTTGCGATGCCAGAAATCTGCTCTCAGCGACATCTATCATATGTGCTATAGATTGTAATGTTAATGTTTGGCGCAACAGGCAGGAGTATCCATTCAATTCCAAGATTAACGTCCGTAAGGCAGCAAACCTTATCTTGAATTAAACCAACCTACGAGAAATTATTCAGGTTACACTTTAAACGAGGAATATGCTTGTGACCCCTGATCAGAGTAAAATAACGGGGAAAAGGGGTTTAGCCGTGGGGGAAAAAGGGGGGGGGGGTGTTATTTCATAACTGTGTGTGCGTTTGAAACTGGATCAGGAAGCATCTTCTGATTTTTATTCCGTCGCATTAAGGGCGAGAAGGTCAATATCACATTTGGAAAAAAAAAAGGGGGGGGGGGGAATTAAAGTTAAATCTATGCAGGCAATAAACACACAAACTGCAGAATTTTCATCTGGACTTTCATAATGTGTTGTTGTTCAATGCTTATGGGCACACACACGTGCGTGCGCAAACAGTGAAAATAAGTAATCAACATTATCTAGCTAAATAAATACAACAGGAACCAGCAGTAAAACCAGAGTTTCTTGCCTATTTATCCTGAGCTTTCAATAAGTACAGTAAAGGAACCTTTTGACGCCAGTGTCACATAATACTCATTACGTCCTTTTTAGGACCTAATTTATTTTTATTTGAAGCCCCACTCTGGCTTTTGCCAGGGGCCGCAATATAGGCAGGCCATAGATATGGCCTATTGTCTGAACGCGGTTTCTGGGACCTCTCCACGGTGATCCTCACCTGCATGGTGGCACTTTGTGTCATCGGGTGTTTATCGCTTGTGTGATGTCCAAGTGGGGTAGAAAGTCAGTCAGTCAGTCAGACGCCAGTGTCACATTGGATATGTGATGCTAGTCTCATATTTGGGTCAATCAGTAATGTCGTCAACGCTGAGTACTGACTACCCAAAAAGCGGTTGAGATCTTCCAAAATGATGCGATACTCCCAATTCATAAGGACTATTGAATGAATAGTCAAACATATAGATAGGGTAATGCCTCAACGCACATTATTTTTTCTTCCTTTTTTTTCTGAAAAAGAGATGAGTAATCATGCAGAGATGAGATAGTCCGGAGAATGTTGTGACTACCGGAAAGATTGGTTAAGCAGGAGTAATAGGTCGACAGAGTCAGAACATGCAGCCTAGTTTATCTGAATAAACATCAAAAGAGAAAGCAAACTGAGATACATGGGTAACATTTTCGATCGAATTCTGACCTTCAGGGATCATGTCGATGCAGTTGCAGTGAATTGCCAAAAATGACTCAATGCTTTCATGATTATGGCAACAATGGACATGGAACAAAGAATGCTTTTCACAATGCAGCCTGTGATCCTGTCGGTGATAGATTATGGACTTGCCACGCTTACCATATCAAAGAGTCAGCTCATAAAACTTAAACGCATACAGAATGAAAGCCATGCGGGTGATTCTGGGATGTACAAGAGATACCCCGTAGTTTGTATGCGATATATACTTGCACTGCCTACTATTGCAGATAGGCTCAATGTTCTGCAAGCAAATTCATATCTCAGAGTAGCTGCGGACAAGAGGCACCTCCTGCATGAAGCCCTGGATAGAGTTAAGGGTCACAAACTGAAAAGAGGAAAGTCTTGGATGGCGCAAGTTGAAGACACAATTGGATATGTGTGCAGGCTTGATAAATTTTGGCGAGGAGATGAGTGGGTCAAAGTGTCCGATCATGTTTCAGACGTGTGTAGGGTTCTAATCACTTTGGGACGTGAGTGCAGGGACTTTCCAGCTGGTGCTGCAGAATCAGAAGTTAAACAAATGATTCATGATAATTCCCGCCCAAGTGATGTGATTTTATATACAGATGGCTCTGTGGTGAGGGGCAGACGAAGTGCATGGGGGTTCATAGCAATGGCGAATGGACGTCGCTTGGCGCAACAAAGCCTGGCATATGATATCACAATGTCTAGTTTGAGAATGGAGGTGGAAGCAGTCACTGCTGCCTTCCGCTGGCTTGAGAATCAGCTGTACACGCATGTCTTCATTGTAACTGACTCACAGAGCATGCTGAGAAAGGTGGAGACAGGCATGCTCTGTGCAGAGTGGCAAGCTCACTTCCGATGTCCTGGGTAGTTAGCATTCTTTAGATATTTTCTTCAGGTCATCCCGGTGTGTTGAGAAATGAGCAGATGGATGGATTGGCCAGTTCTGCACCACTTGGTGGTGAACTGATATATGACAAGTTGGATGTTGTAAGGGCCCTTTGGGAGCGAGTAAACAGTGCCGAGGAACTGATGGTTCATTACGGTCTGAGGAGAATGGCACTGCGAGGAGTTACAAGGGGATATGGCCCATGCTTGACAGCCAGGGGAAGGGCGAGACGGATATACAATCAGACCGTTACTGGTACCATCAGAATTTTAACTCTTCGCTTGCTGCTGAAGATGGGGACGGAGCGCTTATGGGAGTGACCCGAGTGCTGTGATGTCGATTCTTAATTTAACATTTAACATTCAGTTTACCAGAATAGTGTGTAACAACACCATAGTGGAACTTTTCAGTGGCAAAGTAGACCGTATTTTTGCGATTCTTAAAATTCACATGATAATGATCTGAAAAGCTAAACATCATCACAATTATGGTCTTCTTTTTTATTAGTTCGAATCAGTTTAGATATTATTTAGAGTATTGTAGTGTATGTTCACAACAGGCTGGTAATCTAACTTCTTGCCACATGCCCAAAATGGCTTGATATTTATGAGGTACAAAACACCAACCACTCATCATTTGCAAGTAACAGTTACACATGAAGGTAACACAGGCTTGTAACTGGGGCTTGGAACTAAAAGACCCAAGTGTCATAATTCACGAGTCATAAAAATACAAATGTTCCGGATTAGCTCTACATTCTCTGTAAAGAAGAACGGATGTTGCATACATTATCTGCACCTCGCAAAACAACCCAGCATTTATTGTATATTGTGCTTTACGTTAAGTAGTTTGCTATCAACAATCATACATTCGTGGAAATCAACGCAAATCTGTGTGTCGACAACTCGCTTGCAGCAGTAGCGAACATCCAGCATTTTCCACCAGAGTTTACAGTCTACAGTCGGTGAATGCTTATAAGAAGACAAAGAATCCAAAATGTCGGGTATGAAGATAAACCTGTGTTTCGCCAGCCTTAGTCCACATCATCCTCATGTGCAGTGCTGGTAGGCATAGGCTGTCATATATCTCTATCCCACACACGCGATCAGCATAATCACGGATGTCAGAGCTCTTGTCTCACCTAGTACATGCGACCAAAACATCTAGCTTTTTATCTCTGTACCTTCCCGTTGCTCTCTTTCCATCAGTCTTGCCAAATTATCGAGTCCATTCCTTCACATATGCTACAGGCGCCAACAAAAAGAGAAAGAGCTGAATACAATTTGTCTGTGCGGAGCCACAACCAAACACTTTCGGCCAATTTTATTTTATCGCACAGAAGATCTGAATCTGATTTGTCAATTGGGCGTTTAGAAGTGTAAGCAAGAAACTATATTTCACAATTTTGGACAGTTATTGCGGATTATTCTAAATTATAATATCGTCCTTGTTTCTTCAGTCAATTGCTCTAATCTCTTATTTATTATGTCTGTGCCTGTTTGGTGATTTTTGTTTTTTCGTCTCTTTTTCTCAGATAAATTTGGAGTCATCGAAATATTATATATATATATATATTATATATATTAATAAAATCAAATGGCTAGAGGAATATAATCAATATATCACTAGAGAATTTATGGAAGTAAAACCAAAAGTAAAAGAATAAAAATTAAATTAAGCTTCACTAACTGCCAGGCCAGCCCTATGTTAATTAAACAAGCAATGCCAAAAATCAGTATTAATATTAAAATTATTATAATTTTTGCATGGTCCAGAAAGATTATGATTATTGTCATTAAGAATTACTTCAGTAGTTAACTACTTACTGAGCTCATGGATGATACAGAGAGTTTAGGTTTAGATGATTGATCGAACATCATGGCACAAGGATAGTAACCCAAAAGTGCTCCGTTCCACTTATGACTCAAGCCTGAGTATGTAGATTCTCAGCGTAGTGCACAAACTCTGTAGCACCGGCAAAGATCATGAAATACTTTGGGTAGATTTTAAACTCCAAATTTTGCATGAGGGCAGCAGCGTTAGGCTGCTGTTTTTCAATTTCCAACTGCCAAGTGATTTTTTTACATGCACAACAATACACATGGGCGTCTGATCTCACTACCCAGAGACCAGGAGAAACTACTAGAAGTCCACGTGGAAAAAATCCCAGCCTTCACCGGGGCTTGAACCCAGGACCTTCAGCACTTGAGGCGGATGCCATGCCCTGAGACCACACAGCGCCCAGAGAGACTTAACAAAGCTCAGCAAGTCATTTATTAGGAAACATTGCTGGAGCTAGATATAACACACTGAGGAAAACACTCCTTTTAGTTAATGTAACTAAAAAGTCCTATCACTGGAACCCACAAGCAACAGAAAAAAACTTAGGCTTAAAATACATAAAGAAAAAAGGCAGTGATGAATAATATGGGGATGACATGGGGGAAGCAGCAGGAAAAAGCAAAAAAAGGATAGGTGTGCTTGGAGTGAGTTGGTCAAGGAATAATTGAGGAATAAACAGAAGATGGCATACTTCTCAGACATGATCACTCTTTATGAACCAATTACTAACTCAACAAAACCATTGTCTAATTTTACAGCTGAAAAGAAATCATGGCCAAGTCAACAACCATGTAAACTGAGTCGATCCACTGCATTAAGTGAACTGCAGCAGGAACTGTAGACAATGCTACAGCAGGAACTGTAGACAATGCTGTAGTGGGAACTGTAGACAATGCTACAGTGGGAACTGTAGCCACTGCTACACTTCCAGACTTGATTGAACTGGAGTGCAGACTGCTTAGTCCAAACTTTAGTTTACTATCACTATATTCTATATATCACTTCCATAGTTGAGAGAGAGCTTTAGATATGTATTTGTTATAGGGGCAATAGACCTACCTGTTAAGACCTACCTGCTCACAGCCCACTGGATTACACTTTCTCTTATTCTGCTGCAGAGAGCTGTTATATTAACTCATTTTATCCATATTGTTAGATTCTCTCCTTCAGTCCCATATAGTTCTAGATTTAACAGCTTCACACCCAAATATTGACTGCTTCTATTATAATTCTTTAGAATATATACAGTTGATATCTTTTTCGTAAGCTATTAGTAGCTGAGTTGAGTTGACATCTGTTTCAGAAGAGTTTCAGTCTGTGACTGAAAGAATTCATTTATGCTTAGCCCGTCCACATGTTCCAATAATCTTTCAACATAAATGTAATTTTTCAAGTCTAACCTTAAGCAGTCTGATCGCTATTTCTTGTCTTGTAATCAGACAAAGTATGCACACGCAATTTAATTAAACATACTAAAATTGCTAGCAGTATAGAGAATAAAGAATAGAGAAAACAATGGCAAACTACTGGATGTAAATTTGCCTAGAAAAACCAACTGTGGGCTGTTGGGGTTGGTTCTGCAAAGGATACGCAACTAACCTATAGAAAATAATGCCATTAACTTTCAATAATTTCACTGCTTCAGTTAAACTCTTACCCAGCCAGTCAGTCATAAATTAGATATAATTAATTTATTGTTCCCTGTGTCATAAGTACTTCTGTTTATGCTTAGTGGAAGTGGACAAATAAAGGTAGCCACTTTGAATGAATAAAATAATCTAGTAACTGGTTTTGCATTAAACACACTTTGTGACATTTACAGTGAAGATGCAGAAATATGAGAAACTGGAAAAAATTGGAGAAGGTAAGAAACTTTGAAATTTTTAGCAGCTTGACCAGTTTTTAATTAGTTCTGATCCATGCTTGTTTTTTTTTTTTTTTTCAATAAAAAAAAAATATTTTCACTATTTACTATAGTATATGTCGGCTCTGTGGCTAAGTCGATGCGAACACTTTGTAATGCCGGGGTACCAGGTTCGTTCCCAGCTGCGGGCAATACGCCTTGCGCTGGTTTTGACAGTGGTATTAGGAAGCTGACTGTCCAGAAAGCAGTGGCAAACTACTGGATGTAAATTTGCCTAGTGAAACAACACAACAGCCAGCGGCTGATGGGGTTGGTTATGCAATGTCCTGTAAAGGATACACAACTAACCTAACTATAGTGTGTCTTTAAAAAAAAGTGAAGATGCCAGAACTCACTTAAGGTATCTGTTACAGTAAATGCCTAAACTGAGGTGCTGTTACTGCATATTGTTGTGTACCACCAGGGGGGGGGGGGGGGGGGGGAAAGCACTGGTTATAATGATTATAACAATAATCATCTTTGTTTTCCCTTTTTGTTGCTAGGCTATATTCACATCAATTTTTTTAACCTACTGTTTAGTTGCTAGGCTATATTCACATTGATTTTTTTTTAACCTACTGTTTGTAATTTGTACACTATTTTTTTCTGACTAATTCAGATTTACATTTGAATAATTTTACTTTTTCTCAAGACTTGTCATGTCTATCAGATGCTTTTTTATTTAAAGTTTTTCTTTAGCTATTATTTTTTTTTTCTTTTTGAATTGTGTTACCCTTTGATGGTGAAGTTTATTTTTAATAGTTGTGCACATAATTATTTTTTGCCAAGTGCGCCTATCTCTTTTTGGTAAGTTAGCAGTTGGTCAGGTGACATTAAAAAGATGAGGAAACTGAAAAGGGCACCCTATGGGACGCAATCTATTGTAAGTGAGCGATATTTTTGATAGTAATTTTAGAGGATATAATCCATTATTTATGTTAATTAACATAATATTCTTTAATATCAAATTTTTTTTTTGAGATTAGGTGTATGGTTAGGGGTTAAGACTAGCCCTAACCCTAATCTAAATCCAAATCTTGACCCTAACCTGAAGCAATATAATTATTAAATATTAGAGAACACTATTATGTTAACGTAAACAAACCATAAATTGTGTACCTCTATGGTCACTGTAAGCAAACAATAGATTGCATCCCTGTTTTCAGTTTTGTCAAATACGATTCCGTGAATATCCTGGTAAAATGCATTTAGTTTTGACTTTGTTTACAATATATATATATACTAGCTGTACCCGGCCACGCGTTGCTGTGGCGTAATTTGAGATAGTCTTTGATCCCCCCCCCCACAACTAAATCCACCTAGTGCCCTCTCCCTCATCAAAGGTTTTTAGAAAAGAAAGACAATGGAAATCGCACCTGTCTAATGAAGTTAATGACGCAGTCAATGTCTGCGCCGACGTCGAGATAGTCCTTGATTGCCATTGCCCCCCCCCCCCCCCCCCCCCCCCCCTAATCGAAGGTTGTTTGAAAAAAAAAACAGAAAATAGAAATCGTGTTTAATATGGTTATTGTGGCAAATATAGAGATAGTCTTGTTTGCGGTACCTCGACCTACTCTATGTAATAAGGCGTTGGCTGAACGTAACTCGCCGGCGAATGGCGGAAGCCTTGCTTTCTGACTACGGCGGCGCATGCGCAATTACTATATATAAATATAATATATATATATATATATATATATATATATATATATATATATATATATATATATATATATATATATATATATATATATATATATATATATATATATATAAAAAATCAATGTTTGTGTGTTTGTTTGGTCTCTATAGACTCGGAAACTACTGAACCGATTTAGCTGAAATTTTCAGGATATGTTTGTTTGTGATACCGGATTTTGAACCGTCGTGGTTTGAAATTCAACCTGTCACTGTTAGAGATAGGTGACCACAATTTATGCCAAAATATACGCAACTAATATTTATAACTTTAGTGATTTCTAATTATAGCCACGTTAGTAATTGCGCATGCGCCGCCGTAGTCAGAAAGCAAGGCTTCCGCCATTCGCCGGCGAGTTACGTTCAGCCAACGCCTTAATACATAGAGTAGGTCGAGGTACCGCAAACAAGACTATCTCTATATTTGCCACAATAACCATATTAAACACGATTTCTATTTTCTGTTTTTTTTTTTCAAACAACCTTCGATGGGGAAGGGGGGGGGGGTGGCAATCAAGGACATTGACTGCGTCATTAACTTCATTAGACAGGTGCGATTTCCATTGTCTTTCTTTTCTAAAAACCTTTGATGAGGGAGAGGGTACTAGGTGGATTTAGTTGTGGGGGGGGGGGATCAAAGACTATCTCAAATTACGCCACAGCAACGCGTGGCCGGGTACAGCTAGTATATATATATATATATATATATAAACCCATAGATGGCTTTTGTTCTTCCAATCAAATTTCAAAATGAAAACTACCAAAAAAAAACTTGCCGTTTCATTTCCCGCATTTACTTCCACCTTGTCACTTAACAACTGTGTGAAACCAAAGTCATTGCAACAAAAAAAGCTGTTGCCATAATAAGCATGATTTGATAATGTAAACATTTTGCTGTGGGTTTCTTTTTTCTGTATTAATGCATGCATTTTCACAATTTAGGTACATATGGAACTGTATTTAAAGCAAAGAATAGAGAAACTCTGGAAATTGTTGCATTAAAGAGGGTTCGCCTTGATGATGATGATGAGGTATGTGAACCATTTTCTTATTTTTATATTTCAGGGTTGTTTTTTATGTAAGAAAAAGTAATCTGGTAATCTGGTAATCTCTGTTTCAGCTTCATAGCAAATGGGTCACCCCATAGTTGCTTTGCTCCTGTGCCAACAAAAACACACAAAATGTTTATCACAGTTCAAATGAAATCTGCAGCTCACAGTGTCACACCATGCACTCAACTCTGAGGCTGGGCAACGAAACTATATCCTTCCCTATTCCACTTAGTGCTACCGGGCACGAAAGTTTAACAGTTGACTGGTAGCCGAGCCAGGGCAGGCTAAGCAGCATGGCATGCTGTGATGTCCTAGAGCAGGGCTAGTCAACTCAGGGGCCAAACTTTTGAAAGCGGGGATCGTCAAGGGTCAGAGGCTTGAGCCTCAGCATAGGAAAATCATTAATTCAATACAACAGGTAGTGATCTGCGGGTATCGGTATGTATCATAAAATGTCTAAAAAGATGCTGTTACTAACCACCTAGTGTCTATTACAGTAGGGCCGAAAAAAATGATGCCTTAGAGAAATTAGTAATGTTACTGTGTACTGTTGTGTACGACAAGAAAAAAAGCCCTGTATGCATCAAAAATGGTTTTGGAAGTTAACAATAAAAATGATCTTTGATTTTTATTTTTATTTATACCAGCAGTGTTTATTTTTTGGTTTTTGATAGTAAATTTAAACTTTGTGTGTAGCAAAATATATCCTGGAAAGAAGTTTATGTGTGGTGTGGAATACTGTCTGCAACAGTGCAATGTATGACCTTTACCTTACCTTCTGTGTGCTTTCACCACTTTCTTCATTATAAATTTATGAAAATCATGTTGATTATTTGTTGAGTTTTTTTTTTTTTTTTTAAACTTACTTGCAGGGTGTGCCAAGCTCAGCTTTGAGAGAAATATGTTTGCTGAAAGAACTGAAGCATAAAAATGTTGTCAGGTATAATTCACACATACTGCATGCTTGAAGTCTAAAAGTTCTGCATTTTGTTTTTAGTTTCAAATTCCTCTTTTAATCATATTCTTGAATTGCACAAAGAGGCGAGTGTATAATGAAATTAGCAGTTTTTGAGGGGCCTCTTTACTTCCATACAGCTTTGAATATGGCATTATGTTCCCTTCCTAATGGCCTGTACAAAGGACAGTATTGTAGGCCATGTTCTACTGTTTGTACGCACAGCCCACATATGTTTATTACTGTTGATGTTTATGTTTTAGTTTGTAATAAATCTGCAAATTCTTTTTTTTTTTTCACTTCTTGAGTTAAATACTTTTATAGACCAGTGTACCCTAGATGAGTGATTTAGCTTGTATAATGCCACGTTATGTACTTCTTTTAACATTTCTTAGTGCCAACTTCAGGCTGGCTATCAAAGAGGATCTAAATACGTGGCCAGCAGTAAAGCATACTAGCAATTGTATAGCCTCAGCTTCCTTAGTTTTTTTAGAGCATATAATTGTTTACTGTGATCACTAACAAAACACCCCTATGGTGGCCTACATTAGACAGTTATGCCGGCGACATTGTGTTCTCACTCGTTAGGAGCGGCGTATATTATAGCTTTCTTGGACTTGTAGTATACAAGAATTTCCTTGAGCTGTCAGTGTTGACAAGCGACAAGCAGAAAAGCTTTGCTTCCATGGATATCATGATATCTAGATATCACGTTGTTCGCCAGTGATAGCACTTAACACGACACCCTTGTCATGTAGACCAGCCTAAGCAACCATGAATTAAAGGTCAACCAGTGTTAAGCTGAGCCAGACTTTGTAAATAGAACCGTTTTCCCATAGTGAATTTAAATAAGGCAGACACAAACAATCCATTCCACAATTTATTGCCAGGTGTATTTCATGGATTTCCTGGGATTAGACAACAATGGATCGCAAGTGACCAATTTGTATTTCAGTGGAGTTTATTCATTTTTTGCATCATTATATATTGATGTAACCCCATAGTAACCTGACGAAATACAGCGAAATATCTGTGGCAATAAACTTCACAATTTATTGTTTATGTCCACATTTTTAAAAATAAGACTATCTGTTTTTGCCATTTTGTTTGGCTTTGGTAACTCTGTGGTGATTAGGTTTGAAAATCTAAATACCAGGTTTTGATTTCCATGGCGGGTGGTTAAACAAAAAAAATCACCCTCATAGCTTATAGACTTCAGTGTAGGTTCCTGAGCCCCATGTATGGGAGGAAAAAAAGAATACCACCCCTTCCCCCAACAAGCATGTCATAAAGGTCAACTAATTAAGGCGGTTTGCTGCTTCGTTGTTATAGTGCATCTGCCTCAGGGGCAAGGAACATCAGGCTGCCTACAAATATGCCAGATCTGTAAAATGGATGTGCACGCAAAACTCTAGTTCTGAAACAGGACCACAATCTTGAAGTGGATGAACAAACAACTAGCCAGCCTCCATTGGGGAGAGGACACACATTTTTGTGTGTGGCTTTGCTAAAGGATCTCTTTGATTGCACCCATATTCATACCTCTGTAAGTGCCAGTCTCCTGCCGTAGAGCACACAAGAAAATTCACACACAGTGCACACAAAATCTATGGCATGAGTGAGGTTCCGTAGGAATGTAGACCAGAATGTTGAATATAGAATTAAAAATCAACATCACAGCTTTGGATATTCCTGTATGTGCTCAGACCCCATCTTCAACAACAAGCGCACAGTTCCAAATTCCGATGATACCAGTAACAACCTGATTGTATATGCCTTTCCTTTGAGCACTGAGCATTGGCCAGATTCCTTGGTCACTCCTCGCAGTACCACTCTCCTTAGAGTATAATGATCTATTTGTGGCTCCTCAGTGTTCACTCATTTGTATCCTACAAGAATCACATTCTATAAATATTGTATTTTTCTTCCTTCATAGTTTAAAGCTTTGCCATTTAACTATTGTTTTTTGAGAAAATAGGATAAATTTTATTTGAAAGTTATTACAGTTTTATTATGTTTACTAGATTGCATGATGTGGTGCACAGTGAGAGAAAGCTGACTCTTGTCTTTGAGTACTGCGATCAGGACTTGAAGAAATATTTTGATGCTTGCAATGGAGAGATTGATCCAGACATTGTGAAGGTACTATCTTGTTTAATTTCGTAATAGTATGATATATACAGTTTCATAAAAGTATGTTATATACAAGTTCATAAAAGTATGTAATATACAATTTCATAAAAGTATGTTATATACAAGTTCATAAAAGTATGTTATATACAAGTTCATAAAAGTATGTTATATACAATTTCATAAAAGTATGTTATACAAAATTTCATAAAAGTATGTTATATACAGTTTCATAAATGTATGTCATATACAATTTCATCAAAGTATGTTATAGACAATTTTATAAAAGTAGTTATATACACTTTCATAAAAGTATGTTATATACAATTTAATAAAAGTATGTTATATACAATTTCATAAAAGTATGTTATAGACAATTTCACAAAAGTATGTTATATACAATTTAATAAAAGCATATAGTGTTTGATTTAATAAAAATGTGTAATATTTTATTTTATAAAGCTATGTAGTATTTGGTATTGTAAAAGTAGGTAATGTTTGATTTCATAAAAGCATATGATGTTTGGTTTTATAAAATATATGTATTGATTGATTTAATAACAGTATGTCCTGTTTGATTTAACAAAAGGTTGAAATGTTTGATTTTATAGAAACATGTAATGTTTGATTTTATAAAATCATATCATGGTTGATTAATAAAAACCATTTTTTTATTTTTTATCTTGACAAAATACATAGGAAACCTGAACAAAAAGTATATCAGCGAACTTCACAATATAACAAACCTGAACAAAATGTGAACGTTGCGGCTATGGAGCCTTCAACAGCACATACACAAATTAGTCAATACTACACAAATAAACAATATTGCTTATCTTCGTATCTCGAAGCAGCCAGGTTGATGTCTAGTTAAAAGACTGGCGGGACACGTGGCAAGGGGGAAAATAAATATTGAAATATTGAAAACATATGAAACTTCTAAACCCAATCAGAAGTAGATTTTTGGCTGTAAAAGTTGACTAACTAAATAATTATAGTAATTACTGTTGTGTGTCTCCAAGATCTAGAAACCTAAGATTTGTCTCCCTTTAAAAAAAATATCATCATCATCATCAGGTGCCTTGCTGACTGGCACGAGTGATCACACCTCTCTGCATCATGTGATCTTCAATGGCATAGATAGGTTCTATGCTGGTGCTTTTCTGTGCCATTAAAAGGATTTCAAGAATTATAGCATGTGTGTTTCAAATGCACAAAGCATATGAAAGATATTGGACAAAATAATTTAAATGTAATTTAAAATTAACTCTTATAGTCTCAGTAAATTTGAAATAGGTATGTGATTGTCTCACACTTTGTAATTTCGACTAATACAATATGTGTTTTTTATTTTATTTTAAATTTATGTGTGGGTAAAGCATACTAACAGAATGTTGAATGTTGAATTAAGAATTGACATCACAGCACTCGGGACACACCCATAAGTGCTCAGTCCCAATCTTCAGTAGCAAGCAAAGAGTTCCAATTCCAATGGTGCCAGTAACCATCCAATTGTATATCCGTCTCATTCAACCCCTGAGTGTTGCGCGTCTGCCAAATCACCTGGTAACTCCTCACAGCGCCATTCTCCTTAGAAATGCTAACAGAAAAACTAGCAAGCTGGTCTTGCTCAAGACAGATGAAAACCATGCACTGATTATAGAAATTAGACGTAGCCAGTGTATTTTGACATGTGGAGGGGAGAAATGGACTAGATGACAACTGGCAAGGTTGATGGAAAGAGGGCAATTGGAAAGCGTAGAGATATATACATGGACATCTTCACCATAGGAATGGGATGAGATAAGTCACTGACCTAATCTATGATTCTGGTGACCATGTCATCTGACAAAACCTGACTGTCTGTACATATTGGTAGTGTATATGAGGATGTTGATGAGTATTAACTGAAAAAATATGGCTTCATAAATGGTCACTTTTGTTATGCGTCTAGACTCTCTAACAATGATGAACTCTAGATGTTTTTTGTTGTTGCCATTTTACACTGAAATTATTGCACAGCTAACTTGACTTGGTCCTTCTTTTGCAGTCCTTTATGTGCCAGCTGTTAAGAGGAATAGCCTTCTGCCATAGTAATAATGTTTTACATAGAGATCTGAAGCCACAGAATCTCCTTATAAATAAGGTAAAAAGTATTCTGTTTGTAAGGTCTAATCTGGTATTACTATTTTTTTCATTATTGTTTTAGCTCTCTGAAATTATTTTATCTGCCATATGTCAAGATTTCCTGGTAAAAGAAACCAAGGGAGGAAGTGAAGTGTTTGGGCAGCACATAATAACATAAGCAAAATCATCATCATTAACATTTTTGAGAGTTTTTGGAGAATCATTATTATCAGTGTCTTGCTCGAGACCAGGCGACTGGAGAAAGAAATTGGTTTTACACGTATATATACATTTTACAGGTAATTTAAGAGGTTTCTGTGATGTTGATTCATATTGTGTTTCCCAGAAGTTGGTTTCCATCTGTAAAGGAACTTCTTTAATATTGTTCACTAGTCATATTACTAATCAGTTATTTTCAGGTACCACTAATATTCAGCTCGGTAAGCCTAGGTGGCCATAGTTCACTGTCTCAAATGATCACCAGAATTATTTGTGATGTTATTGTTTTTGTTGGGGCTACACTATCCAAATATTTAACTCTTTTAATCTTTTTTTCTCTTGTTTCTTAAAGTTTGCCATTTGCCACCAAGTTTTCAAGATTATTCCATGTCATAAGATGTAAAGAATTGTACGATTGAGGATTCTGGATATTCAACCACAAATCACTAAACATTTAAAAATAATTTTATATATATATATATATATATATATATATATATATATATATATATATATATATATATATATATATATATATATATATATATATATATATATAAATGAAACTGTTGGAAATGAAAACATACTACAGAAAGAGATCTACTTAGTAATACCATACATATTCAGCTTTATAACAAAAAGAATACGGTACATGTGGCTCTGACAAGAACAAAAGACATGTTTGTTTTTTCAGGCCTAGTCTCTGAATGTATTGAGACAGCTAGCCTACCTCATCTTACAGCAAAAGACAATCCCAGTCAGCACAGATAAACATCTCATACAAAGCATATTACTTTCAACTCTATGCTACCAGTGCCAGATGTGGTCACTCACAACAGCCGGAATAGAAAAATTAGTAACCATAGAAATAAGATATCTGAGAGGGGCTGCAGGAGTGACCAGAAGAGATAAAACGAGGAAGAAGGTAATTCTAAACTACATACAAAGACAGCAAATCAAATGTGAGGCCTTTCCATATCAGGTATACACACAAAAAAAAAGAGAGAAGGATGTAGAGCATAAGGTAGACCAAGAACAAGATGGAAAGCTAACATCAGAGAAACTCTACACACTGCCTGATGTGTCTATGGTCGAAGCAGCTAGAAAAGCTGTGAAGAAGTGAAAAAATGGAAGTGAAGAAGAAGGAAAAGAAGTCCCTGAATATTTTGTAATCTCATTCTGTAAAAGTATAATTTAGATTTTCAAGAGACTAAAGTCTTGTCTTAAAATTAAGTAAAAATACCTTTGCAGAATGGAGAGCTGAAGCTGGCGGATTTTGGTCTGGCGAGAGCATTTGGTTTTCCTGTGAGGTTTTATTCTGCTGAAGTAAGTATGGTTATGTAAGTTTAGATTCAATATTTTGTTGCTTCTGAGCATTAAGTAGAACAAATTCAAGTAAGATGAAGAAATCAGAGTGATGAATGAGCAGCGCTGATATTATAAAGTAAATAATATGATATGTTAGACACATTCTGAGGTAAAAAATAAACAAGCGCAAAACAGTTCAAGGTAGCTAAACATAGACTTTAAATGAGAGAGCCAAATCCACTGAACTCAATTCCATCCAAGATATTTAAAAGACTGCACAGGATAGAAAAGAGTGAAGGAGTTTATTGCAAGCTGCATATGACATATAATGACACAACAGGGTGGTGATTATTATTTTTAAAAGATGTTCTTTATGTAAAACTATTTATTCATCTCTTTTAAGCGGCTTTTTATAAGTAAAGCTCTTTTTCCATATCTTAAGACTTATTGAGAATATTGTGCCTGCCTTATATATTTATAGGCCGATTGGCACTCAGTGGATGATGCCCTTTTTATCTCACCAGCCACCTTTACTTACAAGAACTTTTTTTCCCATGGGGACGATTAGACCCACTGCCAAGCTGTCAGTCATGTTGTAAAAGCTGTAAGAGTTAACTGAAATCAGATATGTTGGACTGAAAAGTGCACATATTGCCACCTAGCTGTACACCACAACACAACATGCCAGTTACCCTTTTAACAGCGAATTCAGAAGAAAAAACTGACTACAATATTTCTTGCTAGTTTTTATAAGGTCAGAGGACCTAATTTGATCCTGAAATCTCCAACAGGGATTCAAACACAGGGCCAACAAGCATTATGCTACCTCAAATTTCCTAGTACATTTACATATTACCAAACCAAAAAAAAGTGTTTGCTTGCACATCCATTTCACAGATCTGAATTATTTAAATGCAGATTTGTGGTTCCTTGCCTCTCAGGCAGATACACTCCAACTTCAGAGGAAGCCCACAATTAGTCGACTCTTACAACATGCTTTTTGGGGCAGCAGTGGCTCTGTTTTTATTTTCCCCACAATGGGGCCAAGGAACCACACGGAGAAAGTTCTAGTTCACAATAACCAATGTTTGATTGCAAAGAAGTTAAAATAACACTGTGGGCATAAGGAGTTAAACTAACAATTCAGATTAATAAAGTAATGTAACAACTGTCTGCGATAGAAAAGTCAGTAATTTTGAGTCTTGGATCTAACTCATGAATATATGATGAATGATTAGATGAACTCTCTAGGCTTGCGTTCTTAAAGATCCATTACCATGATTTTATAGAGCTACTGTTCAGGTGAGAATCTGACAGGAGCAAATCCTAGTCATCATGTTCAACCATATTACAGTTATATTATCTTACCCAGTGGTTATGAACTAACTTGTAGTCCAGTATTGGTGAGTAATGCACTGTGTGTAAGATGGGTTAAATGGTACTGGAAGAGTTAATATAAATTCTGAGGTAACAAATTATTTTGTGTACAGGTTGTCACATTATGGTATAGGCCACCTGATGTTCTTTTTGGAGCCAAGATGTATTCTACGTCTATCGATATGTGGTCAGCTGGCTGCATTTTTGCTGGTATGTAAAACTCCTTGAAGAAATGAAGGAGTTTATAAACACATATTGTATCTGTTTGTTTCTTTATCTTCTTTTTTTTTTCTTTTCGCTATCACATTCTTTGTGCACTTTATACCCCATTGAAATGTTGAATGTTGAATTAAGCATTGACATCACAGCACTCAGGACACTCCCATACACTCTCCATCCCCATCTTCAGCAGCAAGCGAAGAGTTCTAGTTCCGAAAAAAACTTCCCATCAGAGCTTAAATTTAAAGTCAAGAGGAGCAATTTCATTACACTAGATTGGCCCGGAATGTTCACATTTCATTTGTGTTTATCATATTGTAAAGCTCGTTGATCTACTTTTCGTTAGGTTTTAAATCTTCACATGATATTCTGTAAAAAAGTGCTTCAGGAAAACCTAGCAAATCATAATGCCAGTTATCAACCAGTGGATTGTGTGGCCAATCTTCCCCAGACTCTTCAGATGAGGATAATGATGATTCTGCATCAAAAACAGCAACAGTATCTTTGTCAGGTGCAGGCTCAGACACAATATCTTAAAAATCTACAGGCTTTGACTGAATACTCTTACTTGAACTGTCAGTATCAGAAACTGATGCTCTGGGGCTGGCAGCTGGCCGCGTAATTGCTGGTCAGGCTCTTTCTTTTTTTAGACTTGACTTTAAAGCGACATACTGTAGTTTCACTGTCGACAACGTATTTGTTGGCACCTCATAAATTTATCAGAGTCACTAACTGTTCACTAATATCTTCATCTTCAATTTCTGAAGAAAAATCAAGAAAAATTACTTGCTGAAGCAGAAATATTATGAATAATTTGACTGCGACGATGGCTGCTAGAATTTAACGCCATGATGAACATTTTGTCAGTGTGTACCATCATGGAAGCTCACAATGAAAATTCGACAGAAATGCACTGTAAGCACTACAAAGTTGTTTTTCTTAGAGACATAGAGAAATGAATGGGCTAAAGGCTTTAACTGAATTCATCACAAACATCATGTTTTTAACCTGATGGTGAGCATCCAAATTCACCATCACAAGTTTGTGATCATGGTAGCCAGACGTGAACGTCGTTCCCATAATGTGTGATCGTGTTAGACAGTGGGTTAATGAATATAGTTTATTAGCAGCTGTTTTAGATGTCCTGGATAACAAGTCATACATACATTTATTACGTCACTTTCACCTGCATATAATCCTGACTTTTACACATGCATGTGGTCATTTATTTTACTTATTACATACAAGCACACTTTGACATTCACACATGCATGCTTGTAACTTTTATGTATACCCACATGCATTCCTTGATGTTCTTCTATATATTCATTGCGTAACCTACACACATATATTCCTTACTTCCTGCCATCAGGAGCTCAGAAAGAGAACACAGAACAATGTTGAATGTTAGTTACACGGTTGAATTTAATGAAATTCTTGATTTAATATCTTTCCAGAACTGGCAAATGCTGGGCGACCTCTCTTTCCTGGTAACGATGATGATGACCAGTTAAAAAGAATATTCAAGTATCCTTATGAAAAAAACATCTCTATCTTTATGAAGTAGTTCAAAACATATTATAAAAGCAACATCGCATAGGAGAATTGTTTTTAAAATTTATGTTGCTCAGATTAAAATTAACATTAGCTCATGTACGTAGCAAAAAGCTCATGATTGTTACATTATCTGAGGCTTTTCTCTTCAATCCTCACCCATTTGAGGTAGAAGAGCTTGTGTATCCCTATGATTTCAGAAATAAAGTCAGAAGCAGCCTTTAACAGCATATCCTGAGTCAGACAGAGTGTAGGGTCATAGTTAAACTGAGAGAGAAACAAATCTGCTCTTCAGGACAGATCATTTAGGCCAGTTAAATGCTATAGAATATATGGCAGTCAAAAATGAATCGTCTCATAACATTCTAGATGTAGTAGCATAAGATGTCACTTATTTAACTTCTTTCTCCTTTATATATATTTATTTCTCATATAAATATGATTTATGATCAGTGACCATATTCCAAAGTTATTTACATTTCTGTGTGGGTTCTGGACCCGTATTGTAGGAGAAAAAACAAGAATGTTCTAAAAGCAACTAATTGGGGTTTGCTGATTTTGGACGTTTTGGGCCAAAAGACGCTATTATTGCAGGCTAGATGTAAACTAAAACACAACATGCCAACCACCCTTTCTAGGACAAATTTAGGACAAGAAGAAAATATTACTGACAGGCTATGGAGGTGACAAGAAGGAATGAGGTCTGCAACTAAACAATAAGCAAAAGTCCAGAAATGCAACAGTTACAGATCTAAGTTGAGATTATTTTCCTGATAATTCCTGCAGTATGCAAGAAAACCGGTTTCATTGACCAGCATGAGATCAACAGCAACAGCAACAAAAAAGAAACTTTCACAGTGCCCAAGAATTTACTAAAGTCACAAATAAGGGATGGGGTGGGGATTGGGCCAGGAAACAGACTCCATAGACAGCTGCTGACAATAGAATTTCAGACAGTCAGTTTAAAAACCTAGTATACATGGTAGAAGAAGAGTAACGGACCCTTGTCAAGCCAGGGCGTATCAGGTATAAGATGCTAGATTCAAAGTTGTACAGGCCAAGTGGCACTTGATGGGTGATGTGGTCAGCATCATTCTAGCTACCTTTACTTCCCAGGGCTTGAGCTGGTATACAGTTCAGTCTGGGTCAACCAAGGAGCCAATGTCGTTTTAACAGGAAGCATGCCACTGGAATGCAAATCCAAGATCTCTGACCCGGCAGGCAAACATTTTTGAGTATTCAGGGAGTAGCTGGTAAACTTTTTTCTAGACTCCAGTTTTATGTGTGAAAATTTATTTAAGTATTTATATTTAATGTATTTAAAGCATCTGGAGTACTAATATTCTGTTCATTTGACATGAGTTTATGTAAATACACAGCATAAATATGAGGTCAATCAAGATAATTGCATATTGAAAGTGTAAATGTCTTAACAGTAATTAGACTTTTAGGCACCCCAACAGAAGAAACCTGGCCAGGCTTAACTCAGCTTCCAAATTACAGGGTAAGCACAACTTTGGTATTCTTTCCTTCTTATTAAGTTTGATTTGCAGTCTTAAGATGTCTGGTTTACTTGTCTTATCCTGTCTGCTCATTCACTGACTTGGCAGCTGAGAAAGTTGCTTCTTGCCTGTCATTAAAAGATATAAATAAAACTGAACAAAAAGCAGATCAGCAAGCTTTACAATATAACAAACACAAACAAATAATGAACATTACGGCTATAGAGCCTTCATTTGCTCATATATAAGTGAAACAAAACCGCACAATTGCACAAAAAACTCTTAACTGATGTATTCCGAAGCTGTCACGTTGATGTCTTGCCAGTGGAATTAAGAGACACGTGTGGCTGAAGAATAAATACCCTGGGAATGCCAAGGGCTGAAACTCGAGAATTTTAAATGAAACTTTGTTGACAATTATGTCCCCTAGATGTTTGAGTCCCCAAGATGAAAATAAAGTGATCTTTGACAGACTTGTGGAATCTGTTGCTGGAGTGGCTAGATTTAATAGGGGTCGCCCCCATTCGTGGACACCTTGGTGATCCTGAGAATTGAAGTGCAGCAGTAATGGTTTCAGTACACCTTTCTGCACATCTAAAAGATATTGTCTGAACCTGTCAGCCAGTTGTAGTCTTGTTGCCTGTCATTAAAAATTTGTGCCATCTATGTTTCTCTGACCAGTTAGATCTTTTGTAATTTTCACATATCCCTGATGTTATCCATTCATCAAAATCTAGATCTTTCTTGCATTCTGAAGCAAATAATTTATCATATTATATTATATGTACAGATGCTTACAAATGTGAGAGGTGCAGTATTGGTTGTGCTCATGTTCAAAGTTGAATTAAGAATCAACATCACAGCACTTGAGACACCCCTATAAGCGTTCCATCCCCATCTTCAGCAGCAAGCGAAGAGTTAAAATTCTGATGGTACCAGTAACTGTTTGATTGTATGTTATTTTCTATGGTTGTGCTCATAAGGTAAACAAAGAGTATTTGCACTGTAACCCTTTATATATAGTGCTAAAATTGTTCTGTTACTGTATACAAACAGTTCATCGATTCGATAAAACTTCTTTCTTAGCCATTCCCAATGTACCATGTTAGTACAACATGGCAGCAAGTGGTTCCGAAGCTCAATTCAAAAGGCAGAGATCTCTTGCAGGTATCATTCGTAATGTCTTGTATTAGAAATGTCTTTCCAGTCAATACATAGAAAATATATTTAGCATGTTGGAGAAAAGATTAGACGGAATAAAAATGAAAGCACAGTGAATAACTTTAGGAATGCAAATAATAAAGTGTTATTGGCAGGAAATTAGCAAGTGTACCTGACTTTGAAGATGGTGTGGATTAGACATTAATATTGCTCGTGGGGCTTCTGGCAATTTCGTATTTGGGGAAGGAGGGGGGGGGGGAATAGATACACTGCCCCCACCACATAACAAGCATGTCAAAAGAGGTGACTAATAAGAATTTATCTGAAATTGAGTGTGTTCCGCCAAAAGGCTCAGATATTGCAGCCCAGCTGTAAAACACAACAAGCCAACCAGCATTTTAATGGTGAATGCAGAAGAAGACGACATTAATATTGACATTTTAACTGGTAGTCAGCATGAGAAAAGAGAAGTTACCAGCTGATACCCTGCTGAAGCAGAGATATTAGAAGAACATTGTAATTTCTTCTCCTTTCTTGGTCACATGATGATGGCTGCGGAGCAGCAGAAAGATAACAGAAATGGTCAAAACTAATTTTAACAAACTGAAAAAGAAATAAGCACTGGCAGAGATAACCATTACATTGCAAATGAAAAAAAAGTAGATGTTAAAATTGAAAATTAAAAGAAAAAGAAATGGAAGTTGGCAGGTAATTAAAAAAAAAAAAATATAAGATATACAAAAGAATAAGTCCTTTTCCTAGAAACAGAGACAAGCCGGCATAACAGTCCAGGAAAAGCAGAGTTTGAAAAAGGATCTATAAAAAAAAAATATATATGTAGACAAATCACATATTTTGGCACAATAATTGACTGTTCACGCAGTACATATACTAAAATTGGAACGATGTAGAGAAGATTAGCATGGCCCCTGCGCCATAATAACATACAAATTCTTGAAGCTTTCCATGTTTTCTGGGTCTCCATAACAAAGTGGTCAAGCTGTTTGCCTTGCGCTCTGAAGGTCCTAGGTTCGCTGCACGCCTATGCCCTTTCAATTCACAATTTGTACGGAAATAACTGGATCATGACCAGAACTATGGAGTTCGTACTCTGCAGCTAGCCGTTCTGTGGGGGAGAGACCGATCCGTATGGGATAAAACCCGGTGCAATGAAGTCAGCATTAATTGACATGGTTATCCTCATCGTTCTGAGTCCTTTATACATCTTTTATTGCTAGCATTGGATTTTTTTGTTCTGTTCTCTAACTTTGTATAATAATTTCTATATAGATGGAATCCAGGCTGGCACCTTTGACCTCTCATCAGTGCTTATCATGGGATTTCTCATTTCTCTTCGGGGTCCTTAGTTCCTCAGTTGATTTGTTTCTCTTAGAAGTACTTGTTTGGTATTAATAGACATAGCGCTTTTAGAAAATCCAAACTTGACAGACAGATGTTACATGAGATTGGCATATCGTCTTTCTGTGCCTGGCAGTTGGTTTCGGCATGCTTTTTCATTATTTATTACCTATCTCTGACTCCTTTGGCCCACTGTCTGTGGAATGCAGTGCTTTTAGTATGTCTGTCCTGTACATACTTCTTCCTTTACTTCTTCCTTTACCAACTACTGAAGACTTGGCTAGTCTGTCGGCTCTTTCATTTCCTTACACCCCCAAATGTTCTGGTTTGTACAGCTGAGATACCAGGATAGTTTCTTTTAGACAGGACTTCAGGATGCACTATTCCAGTTGGGGTTTGCCAGTTTGAGCATTTTTGTTAAAGAGTTAAGGAAGTATTACCAAAAAACAAAATTAAGATATTTATATTATGTGTACATGCATAAAAGAGAGAGTAATTGTTTAATTTCACTGCATTTTAAATGTTTCATTGCAACATGGTTTTTCTATTATTACTTTAATAGAAACTTCTGGTGTGCTACCCTGCCGACAGACTATCAGCCGAGGACAGCCTGCAGCACCCATACTTTGTTGATGTGAATCCAAGTGTCAAATAGACATATTGAAAGATTAGTTTGTAGTGCTGCAGTGAGCACTTATATATATATATATTATGTGTATGACCGCCTCTTGTGTGATAGTATTTGGTTTTGAAATTTGCAACAAAATACATGCCATATCTAGGGATCAACATTTCATTAGTGTGATGTTTGTGAGAATTTAAAGTAAATTTATTATTTGATGTCTCATTTGTCTTTTGTGTTTGTTTTTACGTTTAAATGTTTTCTTTATGGATATAGATCATGTTTGGGATGTGAGGTTGAGGATAAATGTAAGTATCATGGCATGGCTGAAAATTTATAGTGTTAAGAAATTACAAGGTTTTATTCCTACCATAGGAATGTATGATTTTAGGAGACCTTTTGATTTCTGCTTATATCACATACCTTCCTCATTGTTAGTGCAGTGATCAAGTACCTGGCTTTCTCGTGTGTTTCAAAGCACCATTGTGGGAGAAGAGAACCGAGCCACTAACCCATTAACAATCATGTTGTTACAGGTAACTAATTAGAGGCGCTTCCTTTGAAGTCAGAGTTCATCTGCATACAAATAAACTAAAATCAGTCAAATGGATATGCACACAAAACTCTAGTTCTAGGACACGACCAAAGTCCAGAAGTGGACAAACAACCAGGATTTTCCACCAGAGTTTACAGCTGGTGAACACTAAAAAGATAAAGATGCCTGGCTTTCACTGCTAAAGATGGTAGGAGAAAGGAGGTCTTTAATACCAACTCTCATGGCAACTGCAAACTGAAAGTGGCCACTTCCCTGAAAAAATTGTTAGGAAAGAAAACAGAGAAAGGAGGTCTTTAATACCAACTCTCATGGCAACTGCAAACTGAAAGTGGCCACTTCCCTGAAAAAATTGTTAGGAAAAAAAAAACACATGGGTAGATAGGCCAGCTACCTTGGGCAGAATCTGTCTTGAAGAATAAAGTTTACAAAAGCCATGCTAATTTTGGAAACATGAACCTCCCTGTGTGGGTTCCTGGGCCCGTTTTTGTTGGGAAGAAAAAAAACAGACCCGCCACCTCCCTAACAAGCATGTCATACTAGGCCACAAAATAGGGCTGTTTCCTCGGAAGTCAGAGGGCATCTGCGCATGTGCATGCAAAACTCAGCTTCTAGAACAATACCAAAGACCAAAAGTGGATGAACAGTCAGAATTTTCTGCCAGCGTTTAAATCAGGTGAAAATTAACCATAATAAGATACCTGGCTGTGTTTGCTATAGGTGGGGAAGAAAGATCTTTTCTGCAAACTTTCACGACAGTTGGAAACTTCAGATTGTTAAGTCACAAGGCCACTTCCCTGAAAATGGTGTTTGGATAGAAAACATTCCCATAGGTAGGGCCCACTACTTTGTATTGAAAATGTCTTGAAGAGTAAAACTTACAAAAAAAGCCTGCTTATGTTGGACACATGAACCGCCCAGTATGAATTCCTGGGCCCCATTGTGGAAAAGAATAGACCCACCTCCACCCTAAAAAGCATGTCGTACAGTTCCACAAAATAAGGCTGTTTGCTTCGAAGTTGCAGTGCATCAGCCTGAGAGGCAAGAAACCAAAATTCTGCATGTAAACTAGGTCTGTAAAATGCATATGCATCCAAAACTCAAGTTCTGGAACATGACCAGAGACCAAAAATGGATGAACAGCCTGCATTTTCACTAGAGTTTACAGCTGAGGAAGGCTAAGAACAAAAAGGATTTAGGAACCCACATGCTTCAAAACTAAGAGTGACTCTGCCCACACCAGGGAAATGAATGAGAAGATCATGTTTGCATCGTTTTTAGTAAAGGTCCGAAAAATAATGACCTTTTTATTCCATTGCTACTTGGCCATATGATTCTAGACTCATAATTGTATAGACCCAATCAACAATCAACGAATGATGTGATCAAAATGGTGGTGAAAATCTTCACTACCCAGGACATTTTCTGTTACCCATTTTAGACTGCGTCCACAGCTGGTATTTTAGTTGACTAAGCCTAGTTTTTCTAGTTTATGTGTTCTGTGTACGTAGACTTACACAACCTATGAAATCCTATAAGATGGAACTTGAACCTCTCAGAATTGATGAGAGCCTTTGTAATTCTACATTCATACTACAGCAACAGCTAAAAGCATATAGGTTGCTAAAGTACATTTAGTTCCAACATGTAATGAATTGCTAAAACTAAAAAAAAACAAAAAAACAAAGAAGTGCCATTTAAAAAGATTAAAAGTGAAAACAAGGGATCTTTTAGAAGCCAGCGGTGCATCAAGTGTAAGAGTCTAGACATATGTTCTTTATAGTATGATAAACAAATTAGGATGCAGAAAGAAAAAGTCGAAACACTAGACATAAAAATCAAAAGCTATGGCTGCAACTCCAGGAATCAAACTTCAAAATGTATGTGTATTCCATTTTTTTAATAGACCAGTCGGCACTTGATGCAACAGCTGCAATTCTTTCTCAGGACATTTATTTCCTAATACCTACTATAGCATGGCAATTCATCTAGGTTTACTTAGGGACCAGAATTTTGGATAATGGGGATTGTCTTAGGCCGAGGCCCCAGCCCCAAGCCTTAGCACAGAAATATCATTAGGTTTAGGTGTAAACAGCGGATAAACATCATGGCACAAGGGTAGTAACCCATAAGTGCTCCATTCTACTTCTAACTGAAGAATCTCAGCACAGTGCATGAACTCTGTAGCACCGGTGAGGATCCTGAAATTCTTTGGGTAGATTTTTAACTCCAAATGTTTCCCGGGCAGCGCTGTTGGGCTACTCTTTTTGATTTCCAACTGCCAAGGGATTTTTTACGCGCACAACAATACATACGGGCATCCAGTCATATTACCCAAAGACCAGGGGTAATTAATAGAGTTCTGAGTGAAAAAATCCCAGCCTTCACCGGAGCCTGAAACGGGGACCTCTAGTACTCGAGGTGTATGCCTTGACTCGAGACCACACAGCACCTAGAAAGATCATTAATACAGTACAGTTGATATGTTATCTGTGGGCCACTTGCTAGGTTTCTAAGGCCCAGATTGAACAGCCCTGCACTTTAGGCTGAGAAGATGTGTTAACTAAAGCCAGTTGATTATGCAGTGCATCCCAGAAATTTCCATACATAGGAAAAATAAAACATTTTTAATAAAAACTATTTTTTTTATATATTATGCTCTAAATGTGCACAGTTGTTTTAAAAACACATTTTGATGTGTGTCCTTCACTGTCGAATAACATATATAAGCACAGCTGAAGTTATGCTTGCAGCGGCATTGGTGATATGGTAATTATTCTTCCTATGTATGGAAACTTTTGGGACACCCTGTATAACATGCAAAAACCTTAGGGATTGCAGGCAAGCGTGTTTTATGAAGTTGCCTAAGTCTACTTTATGTTTTGAACAAATTGTCTCTGCTGTCTTTCACAGCTTTACTGAGAATCAACGCAATTCACTTGCTGTTTAATGACAATGTACACCATTGTTATACTTGTTACCAAGAGCAAGAAAACAATGTATAGGCTACATTAAAGCTTAAGATTCATGCAGACAAAATATAACAGATTCAGCAAGTAAGGCATTCGCCCTGTGTTGAAAACCCTCATTTAAGCTGAAGTACACTGTCTTTAAAGAAATGATTTTTAAATTCACATTTTTGTCTCGAGGTTTTAAACCAAAAAAATCAAGAATAACAATACAGCCTAAAAAAACATTAACTCTTCGATTCCTAGGGGATTTAACATCAGAGGACCATGGGGCTGCAATGCAGTTTTGAAGTCACATGTGTGACACATTAAAACAGACCATACTAATTCAGCTGCCATGGAGTGTATAATACATATTATACATCAAAGTGACCAGGGATTATTGAGGAATTATATTAGAATACTGCTACAACAAATAATTGTGTCAGTAGTTAAATATTAGTAAGTACACTGAAAACATGTTTAGATCAATTAGTAAAAGTGAAGTAATAATCTGTTGTAAAAATTAAGTAATAATTTGTCCACTTAACGTCATCATGTTCACAAAACAACTCGATAGAATGTATAAAAAATGACTCCAAAATTAACATGAACCGTATAGTAACGTATAAATAAAATATAAACACAATCTGTACTTTAGATCTATTTTTTTTTGGGGGGGGGGGGGGGGGGGGGGGGGGGGGGAGAGACACTATAACTGAGCACCATTTTTTTTGAGTAAAGAAACATGACTTCTAAAAAGTATTTTCACCAACAACAACAAAACACTTTATAAAACATTCAGTTTGCCCTTAATGTTATAGTCTATATTTCCAATTGATAAGGGAATCACACTAAACCCGACTGACACTGAGGGAATCCATATTGTTCACCAGTATTTGTTGTCTTTATGCCAGCTGTTGTTGTTATCACTGTTTGCTTTGCACAAGGCACATATTTGAGGTATTCCTCATCAAAATTTGACTCTTTCAATGAATGAAACAAGTTTACGCTTGTACTTCACAACTTTGTTAGTCTAGCTTTGGATAATTCTGATGAACAACATGTTTTATTTAAATCTGTGGCTTCTAAAACCATAAATCTCGTTGGCATGCATGAAAAAGTCTCCTCAGAGGCTCTATTGTTTTAAAACAAATCCTCAAAACTGGGTAAAACTCACAAACATGCTATATCTTGTGCTACGTTTCCAAATAAGTAAAATAGTCAGCACTTTAACATAGGACACAAAGAACAGCAAATACCATTCAAAACTTCTTCTTTCGTTCGCGTGAAATAAATTATCTATATCTGCAATGTTGTCTCTAATATGAACTTCACTGTCTTTTGTAATTCACTCAGCGACCCGTAAAGTTTGACTTGCACTGATGTTTCTCTTGGCCACAAGTTTTGCCTTGATATGTTATATTTGGGACAGTCTTGAGGAACATGATCATGTATGCTAATACATTATGTCCATTGACTTGAGTTCTTTGATACAAGATGGAAAAGTCTGACTAATTAAAAACAGTGTTGATGTTGTACAGTGTAAAACATGTACAACAACCGTTTTGGGGATTCAATGTTGAGCAAAAGTTAGCTTTCTGCTGTCTGCATTTAAAGGAAAACTAAGTTTTTTTGTTGTTGTTAGGGCCACACATTTTTTACATAACTTGAATTTCTGGTTTTTTTTTTAAATCAGAGAAATATTGTAACTCTTAAATTGCTGATTCTACTTTAATTATGTATCCATCCATGTCTTTTTCATTGTCATAACATTAGTGACATGTAAATTTGGGGAATGTGCAATTTAATAGACCGCAGTTCAATGTATTCTCAACCTCTGCAGCTATAGCCATGGGATTTCACTCTTCAAATAAAGCCAGTTTTTTTTTTTAAATCTTTGCAGCCTGTATGAGCTTTTATTTTTATTTTGTGTGTGTGGGGAAAAAAAAGGGGGGGGGGGGGTGGGGGGGGGTGTGACAGAGAGAAGGGTCTTGAGTTTGAGAATTTAATATCACATAGCTGGTGCAGTTACCATAGACTATGCAGTATGCAATTTTTTTCCCCCCACACCTCCAATCCATCACCCTGCCTAGGATTCGAAACCTGGGTCTTCTGAAGTAGAGCACAGCATTCTTGCCTGTTTGCAGCCGTTCTTCTAATAGATAGAGAAAGAAGCCTGTAAATGAAGCACAGGTGCCCATTCTCCAGGATCCATAATTTCTAGCTCACTCACTAATTTAACTATCTTCAACTCACTTAATTAGGTATGTTTCTCCCATATTTAGCCCGTTCCTTTATAATATGCCTAATTTTGTGTGCGCAATGGATTCTCTTTTATGGAATTTATTTAATTTGAGATATGCATGGATATATAGATATATGTTTGTTTTTCAAAAATACGTATTTTCATTCATGTTACATTTAATTTACCTTTATAGATATTGGTTTTGTTCATTCACTGGTCTCCCCCCCCCCCCCCCCCCCCCCCCCCCACCCCCACCTCAATTTGGCCAATTTCAGACCCTGGTATTTGATAACAAAGTTTACCTCTTATAGGTTAGTTGCAAGCCCTTTACAGGATGTTGCAGAACCAGACCCAGCATTGTTGTTGTGGTTCTTCTAGGCAAATTTTCCTTACATTAGTTTGCCATTATTTTTTGAAGGGTTAGTCTCTCTGTACCAAGGCTGAAACCGATGCAAGACGGTCTGCTGCCAGATCGCCTGCAGCAGGGGTTGAACATGGTACCTCAGGATTACAAAGCATGTTCGCAAATCCTAAGCCACAGAGGCCAATCATATATCCTAACACTCAAGATATACATTTCCTGAATTGTTAGTTAGTTAGTTAGTTAGTTAGTTAGTTAGTTAGTTAGTTAGTTAGTTAGTTAGTTGGGTTATCATCATTACACTCCGGACATGTCCATAAGTGCTCAGATCCTCCCGTCAGTATGAACCCCAAAGTCTGATGGCTAATAGTACCAGTTCTATGTTGATTAACAAGTCTTCTGACGTGTCTGGTGTGCGTCTCGTTTTCTGCTATGCTGATCTTAATTCCCAAGTCTGCCATTCTGGCGAGAGATGTGGATTCGCTGCCACCAAAGTCCTCTATCCTTCCCATTTCTCTGAGGGTATTAATAATATCAGCATGATCCATAGGCTGACCGTTGGTAGTGATAGCGGATCCAGCCAACCTGTCAGCTCTTTCATTTCCATCGACGCCTGCGTGTCTCGGAACAAAAATAAAGGTGACTCCACGCACAGTGGACTTTTGTAATGATTCAAGCCATTGACTTTGCACTGAACCTGCCTGAACCCTCCGTATCATATTCATTGAATCACTGAGTATACATACATAATTGTGTTTCATTATAAAGGATCACTTGATGAGTTCAAAAAAAAAAGCACTGCAATTAAAAATTAATAATTCCGACTGTTTAAAATTGTATTATTTATGATGTATGTAGAAGGAATTGTACTTTTGAATGCATGATTAAAGAATTTGTGTACATAAAGTCATCTTTTTTTGTTTCACATTATGATATGTTGTATTTGCCGAATGTTTGTTAGTGATGGGCCCTTTTCTGTGCGCTGAAAGCATATTGGTATATAGTGCTTGACCTATATATTATGAATCATTTGGCATTTCTTGAATGTTGTGGTTAGCATCATGCCATCACCTTTGCTTCCCAGGACTTTACCTAGTACCCATTTATGGCTAGGTGCCAAGGTAATTGATGAAGACCCTGCTTGATGCAGATTTGAACCCATGACCTTAGAGACCTTAGATTTCTGTCTAGCCAGTATACTGAGGTAGTTCCCCATATGTACAGATAATAATTACATTAAGCATAAGATGAGAAAATAATTATTCAAAGAATGTGCTAGATGGTGTAACCAAGCATCTCTATGTTTTGTGTATTGTCTTTCAGAGCCAAATATCCTGTTGTATGCCAACAAGGTATGCTGTATGGTGTTAGACCCATGACCGCAAAACAGTTGCGTGTAACATATCAGTATAAATACTGGCCAAATGTACATTCCTATTTAGATTATTTTATGGCGGTCCATTTCATGCAGTTTGATCCACTGTCCTATTGTTTGTTATGTATTGATCAACTTTCATTGAACAAAGAAACTTCTTTAAGAGCTCCAGTTTCTCCATTAAAGCACAACGGAGACCTTTTTTACAGTTTGTGAATATGTCAGCTGCTGTGATAATCTAAGTGTGTATATTATAATCATACATGCAATAAATATTATTTTTTGGGTAGGTTTTCCCATGTTGAAATTTAGCCCTAAGATGACTGTTCGGTCTGCTTTAGATTTCCAGTTTCTGAGAGATTATTGTGTTCATAGTGCCTATTTTTTCACTTACGATTAAGAAGGCTCAATATTTGATCCACTACCATAAGACTGAGGAAGATATTTTCATATGGATATGGCCTATGGATTTAAAAAAAATGAAAATTCACACTATCCACAATGTTATTCAGACCAGGTTGGCTCACATTAGAAACTGA
Source organism: Candidula unifasciata (assembly GCA_905116865.2). Lineage (NCBI taxonomy): Eukaryota > Metazoa > Mollusca > Gastropoda > Stylommatophora > Geomitridae > Candidula > Candidula unifasciata. The sequence continues at coordinate 58,957 of CAJHNH020001941.1, read as the reverse complement.
TGTAGAAGCTCTAGGTATCCCCACCCCTTCATGAAGCCATACTTATGAGGAAAAGCAACATTACCAGCAGGGTTTAGCAGTACTGTGTCTTCAGAGTGAAACACTACATCAGCAGGATAAAACTTCACATGCTGGCAGGGTGAATCACCAGCAGGGTAAAACACCACATGCTGCCAGGGTGAATCACCAGCAGAGTAAAACACCACATGCTGCAAGGGTGAATCACCAGCAGGGTAAAACACCACATGCTGCCAGGATGAATCACCAGCAGGGTAAAACACCACATGCTGTTAGGGTAAATCACCAGCAGGGTAAAACACCATATGCTGCCAGAGTGAATCACTAGCAGGGTAAAACACCACATCATGGCAGGGTTAATCACCAGCAGGGTAAAACACCACATGCTGCCAGAGTGAAACACCGGCAGGGTAAAACACCACATCCTGCCAGAGTAAATCACCAGCAGGGTAAATCAACACATCATGGCATGGTTAATCACCAGCAGGGTAAAACACCACATGTTAACAGGGTGAAACACCACCACACCAGTAGGGTTAAACACTATTATACCATCAGAGTGAAACACCACCACATCAGCAGGGTGAACCAAAAAGTTATGTTAGGGTTTGCGGTGAATTGACATGCGCAAAGTTATGTATACCTTACATAAACATATGAATGTGGTAAAGAATGGATGCATATCTCCACAAATGATAACAGTGCATCGTAGTACAAGCGGTTTGGTGTTTTGACTTGGCACTTTGGTGTTCTGCAATGGTCTTTATGTTATGCTCACCATGCAGTACACGAGTTTGTGTTATTTCCCACAAAATCCGTACATACCTTTTGATTCATTATGTTGTCATAATCTGCTGCAGTCTATTGTTTTGAAACATGGATTGAATCAAGTGGTGTACAAATCACTGTACCATCATCAGCACGAATTAAATCTTCAAGGGGTATACCAATCAATCATCACAGTGCCATTATCAACAGGATCTTTGTCATCATTTTTATAAAGTGCGCTGCTACCTGACCAGAGCTTTCATGCTTCTCCATATCTCCCAGGAGAATCAGTTAATGTGCTGCAATGTTTTAATGCCATAATAAAAGACTCAAGATCTTTACTTGCTGCCTTCCTCAGTTTATTATTTCATTAATTGTTCCAGTAATTATATATTGCTCCTTTTTTTTTGTGTGTAACTGGCTCCTTCTGATGTCTGTGATAAATTGTCTATGCATATTAACTTTTTTATCTGCCCTTTTTTATCTGCCACCACTAATCATTATAATGTATAAATATTTTGGACTAATATATCAATATTTGTGACTAGGCACTGCAGTTGCTTTTTAGCTTATTACCTCCTTTTTCCAGAATATTGTCACATGACGCGTCTGTCACATTTCTTTATTAGGGTTTCCCCTAGTAATCAAAGACATTGTGAAGTGACTTTATGTTAGATGGTGACTCGTAGTAGTCTAGATGGTACTCCGTAGCTCCAACGACCATCTAACATCACTTCAAGTGTGAGGTGACTCAAATTATGATTCCCACTGCAATAATAAATATAACTGGGCACAACTTGGCCTGACCTCCTCACCATTTAAAAGCTGCTAGACTAAATAGGAAAACTATCATAGTCAAAATGTAACACAGTATTTAATTTGACCAAACAACAACACAATCACACACAATCTAATCTAAAAGAACTGGAAAAGTTTGGACATTGGAAAATCTGATTCCAAAATAATAATACATAATGTAATAAGTACAACAGTGTTAAAGAGTCTGAAGAGTAAATGAAAGCAGAGGACAAATCAAGGAAACTAGTGAATTCAGAACTAAACTCTTCCAGAAAGACTCCTGGGCTGCCTACAACCCTCATAACTCATCACGGCAAGACCTGTTGTGACAAGAGTTAAAGTGGGCACTAGTGTTTTGGGTGGCCGCAGTTTCAGAGTATCTGTAGTTATTACCCTGAGATGGGCTTGATCCTCTCCACAGTTAATAGGCTGGACTTCACTAGGAGCTGTGCTGGACAATGAGTTAGGCACTAGTTCTGGAGTAATATTTAGACTTGCTATGCTCTAGCAATTTCATGTGCGGAAAGCACTTAAAAAAGTCATGTTCCACAATAAGGAAATGTTCTTTTAATTATACACTATTGTCAGCAATAACCATAACAATTTGCATCACTCCGGTTGGATTTGGCAAGAGCAGATTATGGATTCTGTATACTACACATGTTGATGATGTTTGATAGGCACAAACTGTTCTACATCAGGTATGAATTAATCCAGTAACAGAAAGTGAATTGATTGGCACTCATAGAAAGAAGTAGAATAATAGAACAACACACTGGACAATATAAAAATCGAAAGCTATAGTTACCGTGCCGGGAATTGATCCTGTCACCTCCAGACGGCATGTGCGCCTCGCCACGGATACAAGTGCACTAAGAACATGGTCAACTAGGCACCCCCGAAAAGGTGTCTTATTGGCCATGTCTATCGTACAGCTTGAAATCCACAACTATGAAATACAGACATAATTCATTTCAAACCATTGAAATGGCACCATAGGTTACAGTCAGGTATGACACCACTTGTCACCACTGGTTGCTTTACCCCAAAGACTGGTTGCAGAAAATCTGAATTACTGGTGTGTGTACTGACTCGAAGTAGGTGTTGTTGAGTATTGACATAAGATGCAGTTGCCAGACAATGGTATTTTAGGCGTTGTGATTCTGGCACTCCTCCAGAGAGGTCAACACACATCCTATGCTCAATGGAAGTTCTCAGAGTGAACTGGAGACTTTTAAAGGTGGTGCTGAAGATTTTCAAGACAACGGTGAAACCCATAGGTATGCTCTGGAGATTGAGCCAAGAATAAGGATTTGAATTTGCAACTTTCCCAAGCAGAAAAAATGTCTTTCGCGAACAGGTAGTAGTTCAGCCGATAGATAAAGGCCTCGCTACTTCACCGCCAACACCAAAACATTTGAAACCCTATGAAGGAGCAGCGTCAGACAATCAAGATAGAAGAATACCACATAAACAACACTAAATCCCACCATAACTCGTTGCTAATCTCCCAAAGCAAACATCTGCTAGTCCTTCTTAGGATAAGCCCCCTCCTTGGACACACCAACCGGCCAATCAAATCCACCCGAAACAGCTATGACAGCGGAGCAGCAAACCTAACGATCCGGAGCGCAACGCACGGCCAGCCAGATGCGAAAACAGCCAATCCTGACAGCACAATTCAAAACTAGATGAAATGAAGACAAGAAAGGTCACCACAAATATAGCGGACAGGGCAGAGAGCAGCAATGTTTTCTGCACCGCCAACTTTAAATTACGCCATCTAACTAAATCACGTGACTTTTTGGATGGAGTCCCTCGAAAACTGGTTAGTGTAAGCCCTTTCCATGTCCTGCATTGTGTGACATTTTAATGTGCTTGCACAGTTCTGTGTTCTGAATGAATTCGTATTACATATCTACAAGTGGATATTCTGAAGTAGATATACAAGATTTTCAAACTTTACTGTTAGATTACAGCAATTTGAATTTAAATTCACGGGAGTCGGTCGTGTTGCGATGTGTGTGTCACTGTTTCTAGTCAGTAGTTTGGATTTTTGGGAACTGGCTGTTTATTCTTTTTCTACTTTGAATGTGGAAAACTTACTTTTAGGGAAAATACTTTAAACAGTTAATTTAGAAGCCATATCTGGAGAATATCGACAGTTGTCAGGTGCAAACTATCTTGTGTTTGAAGAAAACTATTGCTTCCATATTGACTATGCATAAATGGTGCAACCACACTGTGGATAAATTGTGTCAAGATATTTTGGAGCTCTAGGTAAGTGGGTGAAAATAATATTTAATTTACTAACTAACCTCTCACAGCAAGTCACTCTTTGCCTCTTTACTAATTGTTTACTAACAGTATAATTATATGTTGTAGCAGTACACTAATAATATTAATCCTCAACCATTTGACTTATGCTTTGCGAACACTGGCTGTAAACTCTTGCGGAAACTTCTTGTAGTTCATCGACTTCTTTTGCATATTTGCAGTTCTACGGTCTGTTAATTTTTGTAAACTGGCTTTTGCTTCGCGAACACTGGCTGTAAACTCTTGCGAAAACTTCTGGTAGTTCATCGACTTTTTTGCATGTTTGCAGTTCTACGGTCTGTTAGTTTTTGTAAACTGGCATTTGCTCTGCTTCGCGAACACTAGCTGTAAACTCTTGCAGAAACTTCTGGTAGTTCATCGACTTCTTTTGCATATTTGCAGTTCTACGGTCTGTTAATTTTTGTAAACTGGCTTTTGCTTTGCTTCGCGAACACTGGCTGTAAACTCTTGCGGAAACTTCTGGTAGTTCATCGACTTCTTTTGCATGTTTGCAGTTCTACGGTCTGTTAATTTTTGTAAACTGGCTTTCGCTTTGCTTCGCGAACACTGGCTGTAAACTCTTGCGGAAACTTCTGGTAGTTCATCAACTTCTTTTGCATATTTGCACTTCTACGGTCTGTTAATTTTTGTAAACTGGTTTTTGCTTTGCTTCGCAGAATTTGTATGCGCTAAATTTGATAAAGTACACATGTCACCCCCCCCCCCCCCCCTCTCCGCTCCTCTGATGCAAGAACACCCTCTCAGAATCAAAGAGTTAGCACTGATATTTCTTTACTTTTGCTGGAACAACTTTTAGTTTTCATCTAAACGTTATTGATGTTTATGTTCATGTTGACTGTAGCAAAAGCATTTTTGTTTGTCTGTAAGAGCCTTTATTGTTATATTTATTTGGCACACTTATTTACCTTAAAAATGACGTATAGTTCTATAAAATATGTAGAAAATTAATGAAACTGTAGTTTAATTTGTGTATACATCTCATTAATAAAAACTGTTACAGAGGGACTCAATTCTTGCACAAGAACGGGAATCCCCGTTGACCCAGTTGGCCTATTTATAGCTAAAGATGGCCGTGGTTTTCTGAAGCTGAAGGTGGTCACAGTTATTTGATCGCTTGATTGACCGCTGTGAAAGTTGGACTGCACTTCGTGTGGAAGCAGACACAGAGCGCTACTCACAAAAAATCCACAAGTTTATATAACAATCCTTTCGTGCTGGCAAATAGGCCGGTGTCCAAACAGTATCATAAGACATGATCATATCGGTCTTGTCGCCAAAAGACACGACGGCCAACAAATACACCCAGAACACTTGAAGACACACACACACACATACACAGCATAAAGCGACTAGACTGTAATATTGGCCAACGCTAGGAACTCAACGGTCCTATCAGTAGGACTCGCTAGAACAAACTGCTTTCAGCAGTGGTCTGACAGTTAGGACTTGTGTCCGAGACTTAGCTCAGGTTAAACGTTAATTCCGAGAAATAACGTGAATCGTACATTAAGTAACATTCAGCACATAGCCGGGGATTTGACTTTGACGGATCTACTGAATCATGAACTCGATACATTTCCGCTAGGCGTACAAATAATCAGACAGTTACTGGTTATCACAACTTATCACAGACATTAGAAGGAGACAGTCATCATTTTTCGGCCATGTTATAAGAAGAGGGAAAATTGATTATGTGACCACTGGAAAGATCTGTCGAAGGAGAGATAGAGGAGGACAACGAGAGAAGATGCTTGACAGTCTTGTTGCATGGCATGGAGGTGTGTCGGCACACGAACTGATACATGCTGCAGGAGATAGCAGATTTTGAAGAGGCATGATCGCCCACGCCAGTTGGCAAGGCACCTGATAATGATGACTGGTATCATCTGAATTTTAACTCTTCGCTTGCTGCTGAAGATGGGGACGGAGCGCTTATGGGGGTGTCCAGAGTGCTGTGATGTCGATTCCTACTTCAACATTCATTCCACTCAAGTCAGTATCATCTTTTTGCGCGCCAAACATCTAGCAGTGTCGCCAGCACGTTTCGCAGCAAGGCAAACTCTTATTAAACACGTTTTTCAACTAATCTCAAAAACAGAGCTGTGGCTCAAAACACGCCTAAAACCTCCCCTCATTTTCTTCTCGTTCACAGCATGGAAGGTTTCCACGAAACACCGGCTGCCTGACCACAGCTCAACACCAGGAGGTACACCTTTGGAGGGTGGGGGGTACCCAAGTTGGTAACATCTATTTATGGTGGTTCTAGTCTCAGCAACATCCACTCCTGGCGAAGCAACCACTATGTCCGCCGTCGACGCGCGGCAGGACGACTCCGTGTCCGAAGAGTCGGCGATGTCCACATCGCTGAAATCGGAATTCAGTTCTCAGGTTAGTGATTTCAATCTCTGAGTGGGTTTGAGGGACCACATTTGGGGTGAGAAAGTTAGAAGCATAGAACCACTGCCCCTTCAAAAGCATATCGTAAAAAGCAATGTTTTAAGGATCTACTAAACTCTGATATGTTAGGCCAAAAAGTGCTGATTTCGCAACCAGGCTGAAAAACAAAACAAGGTAATGTGCAAACCTCTCATTAAATGACAAGTGCAGAAGAGATTTCATTACGCCTGCAGTAATATCTTTTGTTGATGACTAAGGTATTCGAAATATTGTACCTATGGTGTGCACTGCCTACAGGGTTATTTATTTTCGAGACAGAAAGTCTTCCATGCCTTCATGCCTAACTACCCAACATATTCTGTCTTGGTCTTCCTCTGCCCCTCTTCCAAGATACTTTGTCAGTTGCCACGATGTAACCAAGTTGACTGAAATTTTGCAATTTGACAGTTAGAGGTATCAAATTCAAGGACTCAATACTAGCTGCTGCCTGTTCAGTTTATCTGTATTTCAAGGGGGTACATGGTGGGAGCTCATAAGCCCAGAGCCACCAGATTCCGGCGGCTATATTTATAGAATAAACAAGTGATGAACTTTTGCTAACTGAAAGCCTTAATGCCTTTCTTTTTCCGACTGATGGATTTGCTTCGACTTGTCTACTTGAGCTGTATGTTGGAAAACGGATCATTAACTTTTAGTAACTACACAGCAGCCCCGAAGGGGCATTGCCTGGAGCGTTCGAATGTCTTCTTATGTATCTCATCGAATGCCTATAGACGACGGAATTATTTCTTCATTGTCCTGGTTCACATCTTGCTCCAGCCTAAAACTGGTACCAAAAAATGTTAGGGGAAAGAAAAGCTGTCAGAATTGTATTGACCACGTCAGCCAACAAAAGATGACGAGTCTACAGTCATGTTCCTAGAAAAACAGGCTAATGATGCGAAAAGGGATTATATTTACAATCAATCAGTAAATCACTTAGTCATCTTCTTCTTCTTCTTCTTCTTCTTCTTCTTCTTCTTCTTCTTCTTCTTCTTCTTCTTCTTCTTCTTCTTCTTCTTCTTCTTCTTCTTCTTCTTCTTCTTCTTCTTCTTCTTCTTCTTCTTCTCCTCCTCCTCCTCCTCCTCCTCCTCCTTCCGGCTGTAAACTCCGGCAGAAAGTTTTTGTTGTTCATCCAGAACCCGAGCGTTTCGTGAACATAAGTTTTACAAATCTGACCTTTTTGCATGTAGGCTGTTAGTTCCTCTCCTCTCAGGCAGATACACTATAACTTCAAAGGAAACCCCAAATTAGTCGTCTCTTACGACATGCAAATTGCGGAGGCAGTGGGTCTATTCTCGTGATCCCCACAATAGGAACCAAAATCCACACGGGGAAATCAGCATGTCCTTTAAAGAACATTGCTTGACACCTGACAGTCTTTGTTTTTTCTCTAACCAATTCTCCAACCCTGTGTGCTTTCATAGCCAATGCGTCTTCAATGTCTTGTATCCACTTTTGCGGCGGCTGGATTCTGACTCGTTTTCCAGAAACTGCACCCTTCATCGCCGTTCTTTCCAGACCACCTTGGCGAGAGCGCCAAATGGATTCTTTTCTACTTTTACTATATATATATATATATATATATATATATATATATATATATATATATATATATATATATATATATATATTAAAAAATCAGGTTTTTGTCCCGTGATCTGGGAACATATAGTCATGTTCAATTATCTGCTGTGTCAGTATTTTATAGGAATGGGCATATTCTCATTTCAAACACACGACAATATTAGTAAAGCTGATAAGTTACTTAAAAACACAAACGTGCATGTATGCACGCGCGTGTATGTCTGTGTGTGTACTCTGTTATGAAATGTCTATCAGTTTCATAGCTGTTAAACCGAATCCCAGATACTTATAGTCACTACTCATAAGAGAATGATCACCGTCTGACAGGCTTGCAACATCCTGGCTGAGTTGCGTGAGAAGGGAGAGCTTTGTGATGCCATAATCAGGGTCGGAGACGTGGCTTTCCCTATCCACAGAAACATACTCTCTGCCTGCAGCAGCTTCTTCAGGGCTTTGTTCACCAGTCAAGTGGGCGAGGTATGTGCAGGAATTGTATGGCCACTTTATTTTCGATTTTGTTTAGACCAGCTGTGGTGTTGCGGCTAGGTGATCGGTTCTGTCCTGAAGGTAGCAGGTTAAAATCCTCACCGAGCGAAAGGGGGGAAAAGGAGTTGGGGGAGGGGGGTTAGAAAAGTACATGCCTGGGCAGGTCGACCCAATCTACAATGGGTACTAGGTAAATTCTTCAGAAGCAAAAACGACCGATGTAATGATGACCACATATGCACAATATAAAGGGTCTAAGAGTAAGAATAAACTCCACAGGGGAGCATGTAAAGCAGGAGTCCACCAACCATCAGTAGAAGTGATCCTTCGTCAACAACTGTTTCGGCCTACGAGCTCCTAGACATTTTCGGAGGGTGGCCCCACCTGAGTTCATTAAGCTCAGGGTTGATCTGATCCTGCTGCACGTATTACCGGACGTATACCTTACTTGTGAAACTGCAAGCACCTTTTCTACCCAGTGGTATTGACATTGTCATAACTACTACTACGATTATCAACAATAGAGACTAATACTGGAGGTATAGGTTCCGCTAGGCTCATCCGCAGAAAACATCGGCAGAGTGAGCTCATCCTAGACAATTTGCAAGAAAAACCAATTAATGCTTTACACCTTTAACAAATTACAAAGGTCAACGGTTCTAAGCCTGCGGGGGTCACAGGGGTCGTCAAAGACCATCGCAACACACATATTTATTGAAGTTGAAAAGTAGCAACGAAAATAATTGTATGGTAGGGGGTCGCCAAAACATTAAAAAAAAAAAAACTATTAAAGGGTCGCGGCGTTAGGAAGTTTGAGAGCCACTGGTAAAGGTTAAGGGTTGGGCCTGAACCATTGTGAAAGAGCTCTCTCAGTTTCCGAGTCCTCTTTTTAAAATAAAGAGCTAATTATTTGTCATGCCTTGATGCCAGCAGTTGGTATTCTCTGCCGTCAACAGAACAGTCATTTTTGAATTATTTAATCAGTTATTATATACAAATGATTACATTTACATTTTTTTAAGGCGACAGTGAGGTATCACTGACTGTAAACAATAACAAACTGTAATTATTTTAGTTATTAATTTTAGTACTATATTTTAAATTATATTTAGTAATTGTTATATTACTCATACTGTTAGTTTCCATACATGTCATAACAGTGTTGTTCTATTTATTTATATTTTCGTGTTGTGCTGTACAAAAATATTGTACGTGTAGTCGACTGGTTTCGGGTCTAATTTTGGTGAAGCTAAAGGCTTGCATTTTAATGTTATTGAACAGACAAGCAGTAGAGATGAAAAATAGCAAATGCTGAAAGAGTCATTACAACAGACATCAAAAGAACTATTACCATAAGTAAAGAAGAGAGTGAAGATTAAATGGATGACAAAGGAAATATTCCATCTGATGGAAATTAAAAGAACAAATAAACACAAACAAGATGAGTAGAAAAGAATACATAGAAAGATTTGCGTAATTGTAGTGCAACGTAGGAAGTATGGCTAAAAAAATAAGTACAATGAAATTGACGAACATAGAGAGAATACACGAGACATTTATAAAAGAATACAAGCGCTATTAGGTTTAAGAAAATATACAGCAAGTAGTTGCTTGAAAACAAAAGACGGTGAAAGATGAATAGACAAAGAGAAGGTAATTGAAAGATTGACAGAGTCCACAGTCTGGTTGGTAGTCTGGTAATCTTAGTTTTTTTCTTCATAGCAAACGGGTCACCCCATCTTTGCTCTGCTCCTGTGCCAACGAAAAACACACAGAATGTTTATCACAGTCCCTTGTGGAAAGATTGACAGACTGCTGTCTCAGCATATCTAGCATACACTCACATTAAAGCATACGGTAGCCATCCGAAGTGCTAACACAAACAGTCCAACATTGGAAATGCAGTTCATTATTGGTGATAGCAGAACCTGTCGCCAACAAATCAGCAGTTGCCCACGCGATCACTTTTAATCACATACGGGCACCGCCAACATTGCACGACAGGCATCGCGCCATTTTCTGAATCTACAATTCACACCACCACGTTAATCACAGTCGAAAAAACATTCCGAATGCAATCCGCAGCTCACAGTATCACACCATGCATTCAACTCAGAAGCTGGGCGACAAAACTATATCCAGTCTACAAATGGAGCAAAAATGCATCGGCCACCGTCCGGCAGAAGCAAAAAATATGCCTCTGCTTCTTACAGTGCCACTGCCTAGCGTCCATTTTAACCGGAAGAGTCCACCAAAGAGCTATACGATCGTTGCAGCAGACCAGACATAGTAAGTCAGGAGCACTGGGAAGGACCGCTAGTACTGAAAGCGGAAGTGGAAGATGCTATAAACCACATGAAGAAATGTAAATCTCCAGGGTCAGATCACATCACTATTGAAGAATTAGAAGCTGCTGGTGAACTTGGTTTAGAGATTTCGACAAAACTGTTTAATCAGTCAGGTGTCGTCCTCTACAGTGAAGGTTGGCTGCAATGGATCTTCATCATGCCCGTCCATCTCTTGATAGTTTCCACCCACTTGTATCGTTGCCCATCTCTTGCTCTCTTGCCTTTACCTCTCCCTCCAGTATGGTTTTTAAAAGTGTCATATATCTTTTAACGTAGCCAAAGTATTTCAATTGTCTCTTTTTGTATTTCTTTCAGTAATTCTCTTTTCCTTTGTAGTCTCTGTGTAGGACTGTTTTTGTTCCTATGTAATATGACCCATTCTTCTGTATATCCACATCTCCAGAGACTCAGTTCTTTTTCATAGTTGCTTGTTCGTTGTATGAGTTTCTGCAATTATAGAACTCAACTGAAGAAATTATTAGAATTTCGGAAACCTTTAACTTTGAAAAGATCTGAGAATAATAAAAACAAACATATATTGGCAACAAGAAACATCCTTAAGGATTGACAACCAAGTTGGAACATTTTAATGAATTAAAAAAAGGCGTTAGACAGTGATGTTGGCTGTAAACCGATTTATTCAATTTATACAAGGAAATACTAATTAGATCCCTGCATGGTATGCCAGGAATATCTGTTGGTGGGCACATTGTTAACAACCTGCGGTATGCTGACGATGTGGTTTTGATCGTTGTTAGTGAAACACGGCTGCAAGCACTGATGAATATAATTGTAACGAAAAGTGAAAAAAGTGTGCTAGTTTGAGCATCAGAAAACAAAAGCAATTGTAACTACAAAGAAAACTGAGCCTCCAAAACTCAACAGGAAAGTAAATAAGACAAATCTCAAGCAAGTTTAAATGTTTAAATACTTGGCCTGATAACATCAGATGGAATATGTATTAAAGAAGTTAAATGTAGAATAGCTCAAGCAAATGCAGCATTTTACAAAATGAAGAATATTTTATGCAATCTTTTTTTCTTTGTCTTTGTTCAATTTAGTCGTGAAGAATTCTTAAAAGATATATAAATCCTGTCAACATACAGAAGTTATTAATTTACAGTTGGTAAATTAGCGAAAACTTATTTGGAAGCTGCGTAGATGTGGTTTTATACACGAATGATGAGAGCACCCTAGACAGATTAATAAAAAAAAAAAAAAAAAGAGTAATTCAGATGTCTTGCCAGAAACTGACTGACGAAGAAAACTACCTGCCCTATTAGAAGGAGACAATCTTCATTCTTTGGTCATGTGTTGATAAGAAGAAAACTTTAGTAGATCGTGGCAGTAAAAAAAAAAGTTGGAGTGGAGGAGAGGCAAAGGGAGACCGGGAGTAGAGTTGCTGGACAGTCTTATATCATGGCATGGAGGATCATGTGAGTTGATTAAAGGTACACGAGACAGAAGGTTGTGGAAAGACATGATTGCCAACGCCACACGGCATTAAATTTAAGGAGAAGGAGAAGAAAAAGAAGAAGAAGACGACGACGACGAAGAAGAAGAAGAAGAAGAAGAAGAAGAAGAAAGATTTATATAGTAAAATATGACGTCGTAGGCCGTTTACGTAGCCATACTGTATTGTTGTGATAAGTATACCATGCTGCAGTGTTGTGTTCTTGCTATAATGCAGTGTTGTGATGATCTTGCCGTAAACCTATACCGTGTTACTGCCCACCTACTCACACCAGGCCCCTACCAGCCAGTATGAGATAACACTGACCCAGGTCAGCAGTGATGTGATGTCGGTTGTCATTGACTACGCCTACACTCGCCACGCCAAAGTCAATGCCAACAACGTGGAACAGCTACTTCCGGCTGCCGACCAGTTCCATGTTCTTGGTCTTGTCAAGGTCAGTCGTATCTCAACTCTATCTCATGCAGTGTCTTTCAACAAATTCAATGACAATTAAAGAACCACACGTACGTTGTATACTGCACGCATGTTATGCACTCATAATAAAGTCTTTCTTTATGACGTAAAATTAACCAGAACGGAAAATCATGTTTTTCCCCGTGAAAACCACCTCCTCACGGAACAAAATAGAACCTTGGCCAGCATACGTCATCAGAAGGACAATTTTACTGCTACACCAGAAATACATGCAAGTGACTTAGCTGTTTAAGGGCCGTAGGTGCAGAGTAGTCAGAACATCCAGGTTTGTTACACGCTGATTAAAATCTTTGAACAGACATGGACACTTAGGACTTTTATAGAGGCACAGCACAAACATTTTTTTTTTTTAAACGTGAGAATGGCGTGATGGTAATGTTAATGTACACCTAAGGGACCCTTTTACCACAGTGTGGAATCGGAAATATCATGCAAGACTCGTATTTTGTAAAGCAATCGGTACTCGATGAGTGTTTTTTTCAACACCACTCTGTCCGCCAATACTTTATTAGGACAGTATCTGGTACCTGTTTAAAACTGTCAATTTCCATTTTTTTTTCTAAACTTGACCACGTTCAATCTGATGTTGGCAACTAGCTGCCAAAAGTCTCTGGTTATATTTGTGATGTGGTTCATTTGCGCCCACTTGCGTGATTGAGATTGAGGCATGTGCGTCCACTTCCTGGCTTTATGTTCCTGTTATAATATCTATCTTTCTGTCTGTGTTCCAAAGTGTTCCTCTTCTCTTCACCTTCATAAATTCCTTTATGAATTTTCCTCGTGGGTCTTCCTCCATCCGGTTCATCCATATTATTGTGTGTCCTCCAATTCTTTCCTGTATCTGTTCTCTTCAAGTTTGGTCAGGCGTATCTCGTAAGAGATGGGGAAGCCCACGTAGGTGGACTTCACATGCCAACGAACTCAAAAACTATGTTAGTCTGGGAGCCAGTATCGATCCGACTTGATATCACCTGTTTTAAATACATATATGGGCGGGGTACATTTTAGATTTTAGTGTACTATATGTTATCCAAAAAAAATGTACGCATGTAATTTCCCAGGCTTGTTGTGATTTCCTGGCATCACAACTCTGTGCGGAAAACTGTATTGGGATTCGCAAGTTTGCTCAGTCGTACTTCTGCACCGGCTTAGAACAGCAGGCATTAAACTACATTCTGGTGAATTTCTACTCCGTCTATACAACAAGCAACGAGTTTTTACAGCTGGATATAGAAGAGGTATTTACACATGTGAAAAATATTAACTTTTTGAAATATTTATAAAGTAATGATTTCGTTGGTTGGGTTGGAACCACTTAAAATGAACATGTATATCTTCATTATTACTCCAGTAGCCTCCACATGTGAATTCACTGAACTATGATTAGAAAGTTTAGTTGCTTGCGGTGTGAGGGAGGGGTAGTCACATACACAGAAACCATCGGACGTTTCATCAGAAGCCTTTATCTGTGAGCAACTGAAGAAGAAGAAGAAGAAGAAGAAGAAGAAGAATCATAGAAACCAGCGCCCATACAAGGGAAGTCACATATTTATTCCTGTCTCAGTTCTGTGGATTTCTTTTTAATACCAATACCACTGCAGTCACCCTTGTTTATATCCATTTATGACAGTTGGCAAAAGTTTAGTACAGTTCACAAACTATGTATCAAGGGTGTGCATCCAAGCATGTACATTTCAAAGTTGAATTAAAGTACCCGATAATAAGCTTTGAGCATATAACGCTTTGTCCTGGGGAAGTAAAGACGGCCGGCGTAAAGCTGACCACACTACCCATCGAGTGCCAATTGGTCTGTAAAAATATGTAAAAATATGGGTGCTCTTCCTATATGCCCGCTGGCATCTAAAGGCGTGAAAAGGGATCTTTAAATTTACTTATATAACGCTTTTCTAGAGACCAGTGGAAAGTAGATGAGTATGTGGTGAATGTCATCGCTATTATCAAGTACCTCGCCGACTAGCGTGGGCGATCATGCCTCTCCCTAATCTGCGATCTTCAGCAGAATTTATCAGTTCATGTGCTGACACCCATACGTGCCGTGATAAAAGACTGTCACTGATCGTCTCGCGTTGTCTTTCCCTGCCTCTTTTTCCTCAGATGTTTCCAGTGGTCACAACATTTTCCTATTTAATATTAAACAAGCTAGTTTTACCTGCTAGAATGGTTACTGGTAAACATTAGAAGCTTGTTCGATCTGCGAGTTCATGTCAATTTTAAAATTCTGCCTCCATAAATGACTGGTTGGGCAAGGTCCTTTCATACTTGTTCATTTTGTTTTTCAACTACCCTAGTATATTTGGCAGACTCAGGGATGGTATGTCCTATGCTAATCATGCGGAATTGGTGAAAAAAAAAAGTTGCCGGGAGGGATGAGGGGGGAGGGGGGGAGGAGGTGGCGCCTAAGTCCTCTTACACCTTTTCTTGGGTTGGGGGTGGGGGTGGCTGTCCCCTTACACTTCTTTTGTTCAGGGGTGAAAGAGGAGGGGGGGGGGGGGGGTTGGCTCAAGATGAATGAGCTCCAGGTTTTGGCGTTCCTGCATGCATTGCAGTCTAATGAGAGACATTTATATCTTTATGCAAGTGTTTAACGGGTGAAGGATAGGGAATATACTTTCTTGAAAACTGTTAACATTAAATGTTTTTAAGGTTACAGACATCCTGCAATCCGACAACCTGAACGTGAGAACAGAGGAGCTTGTCTTTGACGCCCTTTGCCGGTGGATTGACTACAGCCCAGAGAGAAGAAGGCGCCACATTGCTCGTCTGTTGCGCACTATCAGATTGGGATTACTGACTACAAGCTTCTTTGTCGAAAAAGTACAAAGATTATGCGTGCTTACATTGTATCAATCATGTATCTGGTACACTGTTACATCTGCACTTTTTATATCTTTTCCTAACCTCCTCTCATCTTCTCTATCCCTCTTCCCCCCCCCCTTCCTGCTATCTTACGCTTTCTTATTATCACTCCCACTGTGTCACCCTTTCTCTTAGATCAAATGAGCGACACGTACACACACGCACACACAAAGCCATACACAGAGAGAGAGAGAGAGAGAGAGAGAGAGAGAGAGAGAGAGAGAGAGAGAGAGAGAGAGAGAGCTGTAGATACGAATAATACTTTATGAGTTTGTATGCTTGGATGGTCGGCGTCTGTGGCTTAGACGTTGTGAACTCGTTTCGTAAAGCCGGGGTGCCGGGTTCACTCCCAGCTGCACGCCTTACGTTGGTTTCGACAGTGGTATCGAAACGCCGATCGTCCAGAGGCAACGGCAAACTACTAGACGTAAATTTGCCTAGGAAAAAACCACACCAGCCAAAAAATGCTGGGTTTTTTCTGCAACGCCCTGTAAAGGATACGCAGTTAAATTAATGTTTTCTGCAACTGTTTTTTGTTGTTGTTGTTGTTTTTGTTTGTATACGTGTTATCTACATTGAAAAGTAAACCCTCAACCGTCTTTTCTTCTTCTTCTCCCTTTCTATCCCACAATGGAGCATAGGGCCTAAACCAATACGCCAAGTCGTTCTATCCTTCGCTGTTGCATAAAGCTCTCCCCATTTCCTACCCATCTTTCTAACTTCCATACTTTTTCTACTTGAAGGAACCCCTCCCCCACCCCTCCCATCTTGGTTGGCTGAGTTTCACTTCCTTTTTTTGTGTGACTTTTTCATGGTTGGTTGGTTTTTGTGGCAATTTTTTGTACAGGATAAGGTATCAACCGTCTCACTCCTAGCAATACTTTGCTTTTAATCCATTTTAATTAAAATAGAACTAAATGCACGTGATCCTGCAGTCTATTTTGATACTTTTCCCATCTGAAAGCCATGGCTCAAGAAAATAATATGTGCAACGGCTTCTTGCATTCTTTCCAGGTCAAGTCACATGATTACGTCAAGGATAGTGAGCAGTGCCGACCAATCATCATTGAGACCCTGAGGTTTCTGTATGAGCTGGACATGGACGATAGAAGGGAAGTGGACATGAGTAATCCGATAGCCCGTCCCAGAATACCATATGAGGTTGGTTTGGACAAGTTAACATTATCATCCATTGCACCATATCTGTTCCTCTATTTCTGATGAACTCCGTTTTACACAGTTCGTTTCCGCTGTTCATATAACTGAATCTTCGAATATTGTTTTAAAGTTCTCCTGATTCCAGTTTTTTTTTTTTTTTCAACTGTTTCTTTTGTACAAAATTTCGGTAAATAAAGAGCACTTTTTCCTCATCGTGGTGCATTAGGAATATGACACTTGATTCATGTTTATATCTCTGCCAAAACCGGCCCCAAGCCCGGATGAAAAAGGAGGAGGGCTTTGCGTGAGACCAGCTATTTTATCACACGATTTTTTCAAAGCTACAGAAAATCGCAAACCTCTCATCCTGAATTTTCCTTATTTCAAGAAGGCCTTTGACATTTTACATATAATTTAACTATGGTTTTTGGTGGAAATTGGAGTGAAACAAGGCTTTATTATATGTGACTTGTTCTTAGGAGTAGCCATTGATTGTGCAATGAAAACAAATGTGGCGAAGGCAATACTGGCGTAGACGGGGTAGAGAATAAACAACTGGAAGATCTGGATTTCGTGAAGATTTTGTTCTGTTAAGTAAAAATAACAAAGACATGCAAAGAAAAACAGAGAATTCCAGAAAAATTTGACTAAAAAGCTCAACAAAACGGGAAAGCAGACAAATTTGCACAAAACAACACAACGTAACGTTTCGGCCGGGCAGCCTTTGTCAAAGAAAAACCGACAATTTGTCGTCTACAGCAACACAAAAAGGACTGCAATTATTAGGTTATGGAAAAATATATTAAAGATACTAACAAAAGATCATGTAGATGTCAAGCTAGAGAACAAACCAATGAACGTAACGGACCACTTCTCACACTTGGGTAGCAAATTGACTCTCATACAGATACAAAGAAGGAAATTATGGTACGCGTTTGCAAAGAAACAACAATCTGTTTAAAACTTGAACAAAATATAGAGCTCCAAATTATACAACTCTGAGACCAAACTACGAGACTTCAGTTCTAAAGTTATTTTACTTCTAACAAATGCCAGCAAACCTTTGGAGAATCACCAAAGATATGGAACGAAGGTTAAATGCATTTGAGAATAAATGTCGAAAAATGTGTGAAAGAATTTATGTACAGAAAAGGGTATGCTTTCAAAAAGAGTGAGGAGATCATATTATTGTTTGGACAAATACCTGCATCGATTGCAAAAAGACGAAGAAGGTGGAGATATATTGGGCACACTCTTAGACGAAATGAGCAAAGAATTACAAAACAGTCCCAGAAATAGGGAACACATGGTTTTAGGGGGGAAAAAAGAGTGCTTCCAAGGCAAAGTATGAAGCATATTTTTACAAGCAGCTAAAAACGCTAGGCTAACTGGGGTGAGTCGCGTGCAATAGAGCAAAGTTGAGGATTCAAATGCGAGCACCATGTGACGTTTAACGGCACACAAAGGATGATTATGTTGAAATAAAGGACTTATTGGAAGTATGATGCTAGATTGTTTATGGACCAATTGGTGTGTGATGAGGTCAAGATCAGACCGGCCGGTCGCATTTACTGCCCATTACGATACGAGTACACAATCTAGGCTTTTTTTTAATAGCTATTTCTGTCAGATATGTGTATACACCATTCTGTTTACCTATTTCTATAGCCACTTCTGATTTTTTTTTTAAATTGCTTTACCTATAATGTGTTATCTGTTTCTTTACTGTTTTAGCTATTTATGTATTTGTTTCTTTGTCATCTATGTCTACACTTTGTTGTTGATTTGTTTAGCATTTTTAGGTTAGATATCTTTAATTACGATGAAAAAATTCACCAACCTATGTGAATACTTTTTAATATGGAGAGAGCACCCAGTGTCCGGTGTGTTTGTGCAGTTTCTAAATTGTGAGAATTTTGTACACGAATTACATTAGAAATGAAAGTAATATACTGGTGTCATTTACACGGTCCCGATTTATTTTTCTTGATAATTTGAAATATGGTGTTAAATGCATTATGTATGTGTGTACAGAAGATAAGGATAATGCTCACTCCCTGAGATCTATTGGAAATATGGCGCTATCGCTGGTTTAGACGTGGTCGACATAAAATACCTGAGATCTATTGGAACTGTGATATATTAATAAAGTAACAGAAAATGTATTGATCTGCATTCATAGCAAGAAGTAGAAAGAAAGAAGAACACACTACAGAAAAAAAATGAATGCTATAGTTGCCGTTCCGGACATGAAGAACCTGAGATCTATTGGAAATATGGCACTGTCGATGATTTATTTAGACGTGGTCGACATGAAGAAACAGGTAGATTAAAATAAAACATTTATTTTTTGTCGTTGGGTGAGATTCAAACACATGTTAACCACACCAGAAGGCAAACGCGCTATGTCCCAGGCTGCCATGGATATGTGCTAATGTAATTCAGGCAGGCGCCTTTAATTATCAGGGTTCCTTCAACTTCATCTTATTGTCCATGTCGAGTGACATGCCTGTCTCCAGCCATCTGTCTCGTCTACTGTTATTCAGTACTGATGCAGATGCTGCATACCATGATGCCAACTTGTCCAGAATCTTCTCTCCACCCCCACACCCCCTTTCTTTCGTTACGACGTATGCCAGTTTTACACTTCCCACGAACTGTTTAAAAAACAAATGTTAATGAAACAGTCTGAAGTGCATGTACTGTGTATGCCAGGTCATGTTTGTGATGGGTGGCTGGAGCGGAGGCGCACCAACCAACATGGTGGAAACCTACGACACCAGGGCTGATCGCTGGATTGTGTGTCCTGTGGCTGATGCGGGTATGTAAAACAAGCAAAGCAACCTTTGTAAGTGTAAATAAACATTTATCGTGTTTGTTATAATGCTGGTAATCATGTATATATGACCATACAACGTATTCGGCAATGCTGTTATTAGCCGTGTGTATATAATGCTGAGGACGGCTGAGTGGTGGCAAGGCATGGCGTCTGCCTCGAGTGCTGGAGATCCCGGGTACAGGCCGCTGTGAAGGCTGGGATTTTTTCACTTAGACTTCTAGTAATTTTCCCTGGTCTTTGGGTAGTTAGATAGGGCGCCCGTGTGTATTTTTGCGCCCTTTAAAAAATTTCCTTGGCAAATGAAAATTTGAAAAGAGTAGCCTAACGGCACTGTCGGACAAAATGTGGAGTTAAAAATCTACCCAAAGTATTTCAGGATCCTCGGCGGCGCTACGGAGTTAATACATTGCGCTGATTTACTTCGGGCAGGCTTGAGTTGGAAGTAAAATAGAGCACTTATGGGTTACAACCCTTGTGCCATGAAGTTAATCGGTAGTATAAACCAAACTAAGAATATAATCATTTACTGTACAATAAATGGTGTAATGTTACTGGCAGATATTGTGGTTTTGATAATACATCGTGTCGCGTAACGTTACTGATAGCTACAGTACATAACGTGATACATTATGTGTCATTTCATGTTTTGGTGGCTACTGGATACATAATCATACGTTAAGTAAGTAAAGAAAGTGAAGGAGCCCTTTCATACCATTGGAGTCCCAGTGTGTGTTCCGGGGCACCATTATGGGAAAAACAAGAATAGACCCACTGCCTCTCTAACAAGCATGTCGTAGTAGTAGACTAATTGGGGGTTTCCTTCAAAGCTGCCAAGCAGCAAGGAACAACCAACAGGAAACAAACAAGCCAGTAAAACGAATATACACGCAAATCTCAGGCCCTGGCACACGACCAATGTCAAAACAGACGAAAAAGCAGGACTTTCCGCCGGAGCATGCAACCCGTGAACAACGAGGAAGGAAGAGATGCCAGCGGATTATAGAGTATAAGATGGTAGGATTTCTTTAGTAACGAACTCACACTAAAACAGGCAAGGCTAAGAACACGTAGGAAATCTGAATATAAAAACAAACCACATTCCAAGAAGTCCTTTTTTATTTGTGTTCTTTATGTGAAAGTTAGTTTGGTTAGTTAGTTAGTTAGTTGGTTTGATAGTCGACAGTTTATTCTCATTGCGCATCGAACCATTCTCCAAATGATTCTAAATGGGAAAATACAGTTATTGGGATTGAATCTTTTGATGTCAAAGATATTTGTTAGAAAGCATTTTTCTTCTTCTTCAGCATTTGGAGCACTTGATATTCATGATTCTATATGGGAAAATACAGTTGTTGGGATTGACTCTTTTGACGTCAAAGATATTTTTAAGAAAGCATTTTTCTTCTTCTTCAGCATTTGGAGCACTTGATATTCATGATTCTGTATGAGAAAATACAGTTGTTGGGATTGACTCTTTTGACGTCAAAGATATTTTTTAGAAAGCATTTTTTCTTCTTCTTCGGCATTTGGAGCACTTGATATTCATGGCTGCAGATATCACCCACCTTCATTCGTCTTTCTGGATGGTCTACTCATTCCAGCTGGCGAGACAGAGTGTTTGTAGCTCTGTCTGGATATTATCTTTCCTTCATCTTCTTTGTCTGCCTCGTGGTCTACGACCATTCAGGTCCCTTGTGTATGCAATTTTTACCCCTCTGTCATCCGACATTCTCTCAATAAGTTAGCCATTGCAGTCTATTGCTCCCATGATGCCAGTGATCAGTGGTGATTGAAACGGAATATGAATTTCGTTGTTGCTTTTCATCTCTTATCCCCGCTGTTTGCATCTTTGAATTTTAAAAAGCCTGCACCAAGTTAATTTTTTAAAGTTGTGAGTTTTAAATAGGCGGTCAACTTTACTGATTCCAGGACCCCGTGCTTATCACGGAATGATCACTATTGGGCACATCATCTACGTCATCGGTGGATTTGATGGTGTCGAGTATTTCAACAGTTGTAGAACTTTTGAACCTGTATCCAAAATTTGGTCAGAAGCACCGCCCATGAATTGTAAAAGGTAGGGACAGACCTATTTTTTTTTTTAAATAGATTTTATACATTCATTAATATCACATGTGTTTATCGGGTGCATCGATGTGTGTTTGTGCTTCTAAGTGTTTGTGTTTGTCCGTCTTTTTTTCTTTACATTATTTGGTTTGAAGACACTCTAAAATCTGGACACGAATTTTGTTATAAAATATTTATTATTGGAATAATCATTTGTTGGGAAAGTAAACACGGCCGGCGTAATGCTGACCATATTACCCACCGAGTGCCCATTGGTCTGTAAAAATATGGGTGCTCTTCCCATATGCCCGATGCGCCTAAGGGCTTGTAAAGGGATCTTTACTTTACTTTACTTATATTACTCTGGCCTCTTTTTTCTGAGAAATTTAAACCTGCTATTATTTATTTTAATGCTGTAAAATGGCAGTTTAAATGTGAAACAGAGCAAGAAAACTGCATTTATGTATGAGCCTATATCAATTACATAGAATATAATTTTGAACTGAAATTGAATGACAATATTTTGAAGTAGGTCATGTATAGTTTAGTGATAAGATATTCTTATTATACGCTTTTAAACGGCTTTCTTTACTGGTTTAACTTTTCTCTTTTTTTTTTTAATTTTTAAAATTATTTGTATAGTTTTTTTATTTTTATTTAAGTGCGTTTGGTTTGTGTGTGCGTGTGTGTGTGTGTGTATGTATGTGTGTGTGTGTGTGTGTGTGTGTGTGTGTGTGTGTGTGTGTAAAAAATGCGTATTTCAATTACTTCTAATTTGATACCTGCTATAAACAAGCATTGTACGGTTTAACTACTGCGGTCTACATTTCTCTAGATATTTCAATTTTTTCTCCCCTGTCTGTAGACTACGGAACTACGGCATCGTCTGCAAAAATTAAAAATTATGTCACTGTTTACCGCCTCTATTGCCGCTATCCTACTTGTATTCACATTGAACAAAACTGGTGAAATGGCGGATGCCTCTGGAAGGTCAGGTACAAAATTACATGATGGACAGCACAAGAGCCAAGGCGAAATGCGATTGACATTTATACAGTACCGCTGTAATCCATTTGACGATCCAGGGATTGACCCCTTTATCGACAAGTGTACACAGTTTAAAGAAAAAGTCGTTTTTAACCCTTTTATATGCATCTTCTAGATCCAGTACCGCCACCGTAGTTTTATGCTTGTTCTGAAACCTTTCATACGCATACAGCAGTATCACGGCATTTGTCCGTGTGTATTTTCTCAGTCGATAACTCCCTAAACCTCTCAATAAGGTTAAAAAATGGTTAAAAACAAAATCTGCAAAGACACTTAACGCAACGTCGACATAGCAAGGCACGTAATGATATTGATGGTCTAATCTGTCCAAT
The DNA here is from genome assembly GCA_905116865.2 of Candidula unifasciata. Taxonomy (NCBI): domain Eukaryota; kingdom Metazoa; phylum Mollusca; class Gastropoda; order Stylommatophora; family Geomitridae; genus Candidula; species Candidula unifasciata. The sequence goes on along the minus strand of CAJHNH020001941.1, from coordinate 35,908 downwards.
ATCTTTTCTTTCTTCTTCTTCTTCTTCTTCTTCTTCTTCTACTTCTTCTTCTTCTTCTTCTTCTTCTTCTTCTTCTTCTTCTTCTTCTTCTTCTTCTTCTTCTTTCTTCTTCTTCTTCTTCTTCTTTCTTCTTCTTCTTCTTCTTCTTCTCTTCTTCTTCTTTTTTTCTTTCTTCTTCTTTTCTTCTTCTTCTTCTTTCTTCTTCTTCTTCTTCTTCTCTTCTTCTTCTTCTTTTCTTCTTTCTTCTTCTTTCTTCTTCTTCTTCTTCTTCTTCTTCTTCTTCTTCTTCTTTCTTCTTCTTCTTCTTCTTCTTCTTCTTCTTCTTCTTCTTCTTCTTCTTCTTCTTCTTCTTCTTCTTCTTCTCTTCTTCTTCTTTTTCTTCTTCTTCTTCTTCCTCTTTTTCTTCTTCTTCGTTTCCCTAGCCCTTCTCCTCCTTATCCTACTTTAAAACCACGTGTCCAGTAATATTCATACAATTTCTCGGACATATAGCTCGCTGAAATGCATATCTTGCTGAGATTTCCAGATATATGTATGCTGCCTATCTCTGTCTAGCAATGATCAGCCCACAATTTACAAAGACGCCTTTGTTTTCTCCTGTTTTAAATGCATAAAGATGTAGATCAGTGGCTCTCAACTTTCCTTATGCGGCGCGACCCCTTAGTACAATTTCTCATGTTGCGGTGACCCCTAACCATATAATTATTTTTGTTGCTGTTTTATAACTTCAGGGAATATGTGTTTTCCTATGGTCTTTGGCGACCCCTGTGAAAGTGTCGTTCTACCCACAAACGGGTCGCGACCCACAGGTTGAGAACCGCTGATGTAGATGAAAACAACTGGATATGTTGGTGTTTTGAAACTTATAAATATAACACATCTGTTGTATTTGTGGTTGTTTTGAAATGTTTAGTTGGCTGTGTGCACTGCATGTATGTCCGTACAATGATGACAACGCTGAATTAATGCAGTATATTACTGTTGGTGACTGTTCAGACTGTTGTTTTATTCTCTGATCCTGAACGGTATCACCGTTTTTACTAGATCAAGATATTTGACTCCATTTCTGTGGCATTATTTATTCATTATGTAAGGTTTCATCCACTAAAAGCTTTGTGTATGCAGGTAGTTGACCACACACACTAGCGCTCTCAGATACATCTCAAAGAGAATAAAGTTAAAAAAAAGGAACCTTTATCGCACCTTCAGGTGTGTTGGGTATATAGGGCTAGACCTATATTTTATAGACCAAGCGGCACTTGGTGGGTGATGTGGTCAGCATCACGCCGGCCGCTCATAAAGAGAATGCTACACAGTAACTGCTTGTTTGTTTTAAATATCCAAACATTGCAAGAGAAAGAAGATATTTCCATTTGCAAACAATTATGTCAGCCATTCACAGACTTGTCAACTGTTAACATTAGGAAATCAAAACCTTAGGGAGGCTAAATGTGAATGTGAATTTTTTTCGCTTGGCTCCATTATGATTCGTTAACTAATCTTTCTGTTCTTGAATTCCCCGGTAAGTCAAATTCACCTGCGCTGGGTTCCACTGCGTCACTGTTTATTTGTTGGTGTTGACACCGCTTTTTTATTTTCCCCTTTTTAGCTCCCAACGTTTGTCACTGCTGAAAACTTGCATATCGGAGGCAAATGAAAAACAAACAGCTGATTAATTAGTCGCTGAAGGTCTACTTTCAAGTTTCTCCATTTGAATAATTTCAAGATGCAAACAGGGGATTTAGCTGATTTATTTTTGCAGATCACATAAATTCACCAGCACCCATTCACAGATAAATTTCTTAAATCGCTTGTACTCATCTCACTACTGTTCCAGCTGGAATAAAAATTCCATTTTAACTAGGAATCAAATACAGAATTATAACGTCGGTGATTCAAATACTTACCGCTATACTATAATGGTAGCTTATAAGAAAGAACGTACAAGAATTACATATCAGCGAGTGTGTTTCGCTTGTGTTTATATTTGGATGTAAGAGTAAGTAAGACAAATGATAAGTCAGTATATGAAATACTTCATGAAATATTTTATGTGCATACATCTGTCGTTAGCGTATTTTATCATTATTAGAAGTAAGTACGCTACGTATGTTAAGAAGTTCTCTTTTTAAATACTTGTTCATAAATTTCATTTCAATTCCAACTGGACGGGAAAAAAAAAACAACTAGTAGACCATGTTTAACCTGATGGAAACAGCTGTCGCTGAGAGCAGCGTTCGGTTATTTTTATGGTGTGGTTTATTTGTGCCCCTGTTTATTGGCTGATGTCTGTGGATAGTTGAGTGTCCATAATTGTTTATTGTCCATCACCACATAACTGGGTCCCACTTTGGTTCTGTTTTGGTTCTGCTCCTTTTATTGGTTTTGCTTCTTTTGTTCTGGTTTAGAAAAATGAGACTGTCGTTTGTGTCGATTGTCGGAGTTTCGTATTATATGGTCCTGAGAAGGTTTGGTCCTATTTATAATACATGATGCCCACAGAGGGTATGGCCCAAGAACCAGGGCTGTCACCACTTCAGCACCACTTCAATCTTTTTCTGTTTCATTTGTTGAATGTTTAAAGTGCCGAGCTTACTGGAATCAGTTTTTAATGTTGGGTAGATCCGAAAGTTTTGTTTATCCTAAGGATCCGGATACTGTCTTCCTGAAATTAAATCTAGATTAGGCAACAAACATTTCTGTGGATGGAATGGCTGGGAAACTTTGTATGCAATCATGAATTATGAGATCTGTGTTACTTGTTAAATTATTTCAACTATATTATTAGATTTAGCTGCCATTAGGCACATTATTATTACACTTTTAAACAGTGTTTACCCTCCTTCGACCCTTAGACAATGTGGTAGGTGCTGGGATCTCCCCCCCCCCCCCCCCCCCGACCCCTTTTTTTCCGAACACACACACGCTTGCCTTTCATTTGTTTGATATTATTTGCATTCATACTTTAATTAGTTCTACTTCCAAGAAAGTTTCTGTGGCTAAGGCGTTGCGCACGTGGTTCGTAATGTCTGGATGCAGGGTTCCATCCTAGCTGATGCTATTTGGCAGAAAATGCCTTCCATTGGTTTCGGCAGTGGTATTCAGATTCGACCGTTTAGATAATGGCTACCAAACATACATTGGCCTAGAAAAAAAAAAAAAAACACGCACACATACACATCAGAAAAATAAATGCTGAGCTTGGTTCTGCAACGTCCTGTAAAGAACGCGGAACTTATATTTTAACACACAAGAACAATGCACCTAAATATCCAGGAGTTTACATCTACATCTTTATGCATTTTAAAAATGTGAAATCTCCTTCTCTTTAACGTCATCACGAGGTTTACCAGATGGCACAGACGCTCATGGTCTCTCCTGAAACCTTCGTCTTTGAAATTCTGGATA
>CAJHNH020001941.1:10000-27500 GCA_905116865.2 Candidula unifasciata | reverse complement strand
AATGGAAATCTTGCTATGTTTGATTTTTTTTTTTTAAGCAACGTTTTATGCTCTAATGCGTTTTACTTATAACATATTGCTTTAGACATATGCAGAAATATAGATTCATAAGAACTTACATTTGTTTCTGAATTTTTATGTTTGCTCGAACAACAGAATTCTTTCTTTTGAGAATACGTATTTCGTCCATTTTAGGACGAAATTTTTTGTTATTTGAAGCCCCACCCTGGCTTTTGCCAGGGGCCGCAATATAGGCAGGCCATAAATATGGTCAATTGTCTGAACGGGGTTTCTGGTACCTCTCCACGACGATCCTCATCCACATGGTGGCACTTTGTGTCATCGGTTGTTTATCGCTTGTGTGATGTCCTAGTGGGGTAGAAAGCCAGTCAGTCAGTCAACAGATTTCTTAGCTCAGTCCACGTCGTCCCTATGTGGGACGCAATTTTTCATTATTTGGTAAGCCCCACCCTGACTTTTGCCAGGAGCCGCAATATAGCCTGATGGCTGAACCGGGTTTCTAAGACCTCTCCACGGGTGATCCTCATCCACATGATGGCACTGTGTGTCACCGGGTGTTTATCGCTCTGTGTGATGACCTGGTGGGGTAAAATGTACTTACTTACGTTCTAACAGATTTTTCCTAGACGGACGCTGAGCTTTTTTATACCTGATAAAAATGGGCAGTAATCCAAAAATGTTTGGGAATGTCTGATACAGACAATCTAATGTTCGATAATGCAAGAATTGAAATAACTTACAGGCACTTTCTACAATGCAAGAAATGTGGACGACTGATTATACCACCAGTGAAATAAATAACCGAGGGTAATGAATCCCAGTCAGTTGGAAAATAAAATATAGCATACAGGATCACAGATATAGCATAACATTTGATCACATATTGAGTCATTTGATGAAAGGTTGCCACTTAAGAAGGCATATGCCATAAGAGTAGACTAATTGGGGTTTTTCTTCGAAGTCGGAGTGCATCTGCCTGAGAGTCAAAGAACCAACAGTCTGCACACTGATAAATCATATCTGTAAAAACTGATGTGCATGCAACACTCAGGTTCTGGAACAAATCTAAAGTACAGAGGTGGAGGAACAACAAGAACTTTCCGCTAGAGTTTACAAGCCAGTGAACGCAAAAAAAAAAAAGAAGAAGAAATGGGTCTCTTGTTAGACATACGAGCAGCCTATGGGACCTCTCATGGCTTCGGGTGGAGGACTAACTATGAAGATAGACAGGCTTTGGCTTTGCCTTCAAGTAGTCTGATTGCGACGTTATGATAGTAACTAAAGGAGTAGCTTGACTTGAGACACTCGTGCATGTTTACTGACTCAGCAATATGCCCATGAAGGTTAGGAAGGGCTGGATTCAAAGGCTGGAGTGTGGCGCGGTGATTTATGTCACAGGCGTGAGGGGAAGTTAAGTCCAACATGATGTGTATAAGGAGATACTCCGTACGTCACTCGGGCGCCAGTCCTTAACTATCCTGGTTGTACGGAACCTCACGCAAGACCCCTACAGCACGTCCTCGTCGTGCGCCACGGATAATGTCTCAAATGAGCATTAACAGAGCTGTCAGGGGATCTCGGAGTTCGGCGGCCCCCAGAGGTGATGTGTCCTTGTGGCTCTCATCAGCCCTCTCCCAAACGCTTGGGTGAAAAATGTTATCAAAACTCATTAGGAACATGAGTAGGTTTGCCAAACATACAGCCAAAATTACAACCCTTGGTTAAAAGACTGCGGAGTAAAGAGAACATTGTTCACTGCACATCCTCTGTTAACCCTCAGTGTCGTCGTCACCGCGCTGAGGTACACCACAACAGCAACTATCCACAGGCTGGCCGTCCTTGTACATCCTCGGTTAACCCCCAGTGTCGTCGTCACCGCGCTGAGGTACACCACAACAGCAACCATCCATAGTCTGGCCATTCATGTACATCCTCGGTTAACCTCAGTGTCGTCGACACCGCGCTGAGGTACACCACAACAGAAACCATCCTAATTGTCCGACAAAACTAGATCATACGGATCAAAATCTGACCATCAAAATTTGTATTGAACTGAAAAAGACCGAATGTCCACACCCAAAGACCCCACTCGCCCGAGTGTTGGGACAAAACTGATAACGATATGCCTGATGCAGGATGTAAAATTCTGTCGGGCTAACGGCTCGTCAAAGAAATCTAACGTGCGAAGAAAAAAGAATGTACCTATCTGTGTGGTCACAAAAGTCCAAAACCCACGGTCTGCTCCCCGCTGACTTCCAGAGGGCGCAGCCCCTGTCGAGCGGGAGGCCTGATACGGTTGTGAGGTTAAGCAGGCATGTGCAGGACGTGACGATTCCTTGGGTGAGCCCAGAACCAGAGCGCCATGTGCCGGCTCTGCATGCATGGAAGCCTCCTTGGATGGCGGGGAATGCCCATGATCTGCCCCTGCCTTCCCTTGAGGGCTAACTGTTCCACAGGGGGCTGCCCCAAAGGGGTACTCCGAGGGCAATACCTGCGGAGGAGACAAAGTGGACACCACACAAATCAGGCAACGTCTCGACCCACACAAAACAATGGCCACAGTCAACCTAGAAATAGGCCTGACGTCTTCCTTCGAAGTCCATGAGGCAGGGAAATGAAAAACGGTTCTACACGCAAAAATCAGGTCCAGGTGAAAGCTAAAAGTCCAAGCGGACGATTAACCGGGACCTTCCACTGGAATTCACAGCCGGTGATCGATAAAAAAAATAAAAAAGGCTGGAGTCTTCAGGTGCTTGGTTTAAGTATCTGCGACTTTCACGGCTGACAAAGATCATTTTAATTTTTGTACCACGCTAATTAATGTATAAGAGGAATCGAAACAGCTGATAGGCTTTGTGGGAAGGGTTGCTACGAAGGGTCCACGATCAATGAACACGCGGACTTACTGAATATGCCAGTATACGTTTATGCGAATTGAGTGATGACTGTAAATCTGCAACCATGACCAGACTTTAAAACTCCCATCAGGTCAAAGAGAATAAGGCCAGCCATGAATACTACTCTGGAAACCAAGGAAGAATAGTAAACAACACAGAGTCGATGTTGCCAGCTGCAGGATATTCTGATAAAAGGATTTGAGCTCCTATTAACTGAATGACTTGATTCACAGTGAGGATAATCTGTCGACTAACTTGCTGACTGATTAGACAGCCGGCTGCCACGCGCAGACGGTTCAATCTTTTTGTTTAAAACTCTGCGCAGTCCTCTCCCCAGTTAGTTGCGTATCCTTTACAGGACGTTGCAAAACTAACCATAGCATTTATTGGCTGTTATAGTTTTTTTAGACAAACTTTACGTTCACTAGTTTGCCATTGCTTACTGAACTGTGAGTTTCTCGGTACCACTATCGAAACCAGCGCAAGACAAATCCTCTGCAGCAGGGATCGAACCTGGAACCCCGGCATTACAAAGCGCGTTCGCAACGCCTAAGCCACAGTCGTTGACCCTCTCTCCAGTACATATTTTAATATGGAATTCACATCTCACGTTATTAAGTTATTGCTTTTGGTATTTGACGCTTAACTGTATTAAACATGATGTAACTAGTATCTAATACTGACCAGGAAAGGTGTACATATGTGGTGGATTCAACGGCCAAGAATGCATGAACTCGGCTGAGTACTACACTCCCGAGACGGGTCAGTGGACGCTCATCACAAACATGAATAGCAGGCGGAGTGGAGTGGGAGTCATTGCCTACAATGAATGCATCTACGCTTTGGGTGGCTTCAACGGCGTCACTCGTATGAACACTGGAGAGCGTTACTGTCCCCGCACACGCCAGTGGGTAAACATACCTGAAATGTACAGCCCTCGCAGTAATTTCGCCACTGAGGTTAGTCCAAAAGTGTAGCTGAGAGTTGGTTCACTTCAATTAAATCATTTTTTTTTTCTATCAATGAGAGCATCTGTACCTCACCCCTCGGTTATTTTGAGGTAATTTTTTAAGTTTTCATGTCTATGGTTTTCAACTATCTTTGCTTCGCCGTTGTGGTTGTATGTACTGTTAATGTAAATTCTATGACAATAAAATTTTCTTGTTTTCCACTTCTCTACTACTACTTGTGTTGCTGCTGTTACCACCACAGCTACAAACTCAACCACCACTACTACTATTACTACTACTACCACAATATCTCATGGGCATTTCTACAGCTTTCTTCAAAACAAGCCCGAAAAAGACTTGCTTTAGCAGTAGTTAGTTAGTAGTTACGGTTCCGGCATCACAACAAACCAGCTTGGCCCATAATAGCTCAACCCTCTATGCCAGTGATTCCAGTCACAAACTGAGTCAGAAACGCTGGATTCTTCAAGCGAATGTCGTAGCCATACAAAGTGTCCTCAGTCAGCAAAACACACGATTTGATCTGGCAAACCATAATTTGCATTCCTCCTTAAACACACTGCGAGACCAGGCGTCATCGCTAAAAATCAACTTCATTCAACGATAGCTGGGCGATGAGTAGATTAAAACTATTCCTGAAAATTCTCCACATGTCCTCGGCCAAGTTGCAGCGACGGCCAGCAATTAAATAGCAGCTATAGCACACGCCTTGTCCCAGGAATACAACAAAGAAAAATACATCACCCATCATTGCCATTATTTACGAATTTGGAACTCGGTCAATAACCGATAATCACAGCTCATAGTGCCACCAGGAGCACTAAACTCAGTAGCTCCGGCAGAGATTAAACAGTAGGAAGAACCTGTGGCATGCCACCTGCAAAGGAAACAGTAAAGGAAAAGTAAAATAGAATACTATGGACTGTGGATTCTACCGACTGTTGCATATTTGCGCTGGTCAGTAAAGCATTTAAAATAGCAAGACTTTTGCAGACGCCTAAAAGTAAAATTCCAGAACGCTCTGTTCGTGCTGCCACCCCCCCCCCCCCCCCCCCCCCCCCCCACGTCCACTTTTTTCTAATGTGTCAGATAATCCATCAAAATGTTGCCTCATGAAAAATGATTTCAGATTGAGTACTCGTATTTGACTTCTTGCGTCGTAATATAACCTCTCATGCCGTTTAACAGTGGTAATGTTATACAAGTATCTACGACTTATTTTGATGCTTTACCCCGACTACAAAGAAAACCTGGGAAGCGGGGGAAGGGGGCACTCACAAAGTTTCTAGGCAACAAATAGCAGCCGGGGGGGGGGGGGGGGGGCAAACATATTTTTTTCAGCCATTATATAATACTTTTGTATGGGAGCCAAAAGACCCCTAGTAATGATGCGTATAATTTCTCTTTAAAGGTATTTGTTCAAATCACACATTTTCAAAGGTTTTATTTAACTTTGTGTCATTTAACATATTGGTGTTTTTATTATGATTATTATGATTATTATTATTATTATTATTAGTATTATTATTAATATTATGATTATTTATAGCAGTAGTATGAGAATCAACACTGAAAAGACAGAAGTAATATCAATAGGGAAAAAGAAGACAGATCTAAACGTAGCAATAGAGAACAAAGGCATTAAACAGGCATCTGAGTTTAAATATCTGGGAACTACATTTACCGAAGATGGGAAATTGGATAAAGAAATTAACATTAGATGCAGTAAAGCAAACCAAGTATTGGGACAGCTAGCTCCCCTCTTACAGCATAAGATAATCCCAATCAGCACAAAGAGACATCTTATTCAAAGCATATGTATTCCAACTCTGTGCTACCAGTGCCAGACATGGTCACTCACAACAAACCATAAAAGAAAATTAGTAACCATGGAAATGAGATGTCTGAGAAGGGCTGTAGGAGTGACCATAAGAGATAAGATCAGGAATGTGATCATAAGAGAAAAAGTCCGCACAGAACCAATTCTAAATTACATACAAAGACAGCAAGTGAAATGGTTCGCCCACTTAGAGAGAATGCTTTGTGACACCATAACATACAAAGCATACATGGAAAGAGAAGAAGGACGTAGAGCAAGATGTAGACCAAGAACAATATGGAAGGATAACATCAGAGAAGCTCTACAACAGCACGATGTGCCTATGGTCGAGGCGGCCAGAGGAGCCAGAAACAGAACCTTATATCTCCCTCGACACCCACAGCGGTAAAAGAGGAAGTGAAGAAGAAGAAGTCGTTGCAGCAGTGATGCTAGTTTTATTATTTTAATTCCTTTATATTAGCCCCTTACAAAATTATGTGGGAGGGGTGTCGTCAAGGGACCTAAGCTCCCACGTTCGGGTACCTATGCCTGATACCCTTTTTAAGCTCCGTCGAAACTGCTTTGTTTATTACTCAGATTAATTTTTCCCCCCATGCAGTGCATTTTAGCAGTTCTTAGCATCAACAGTCTTCTCAATGCTCAGTCTACACCTGGAGAATGGGGGATGACATAGTCCTTAAGGACATCCTTTATGATGACTTGAAAACGGGTGGAGGCCGATCTCTACTACCATACAGAGACGTGTGCAAACGAGATATGAATGATACAGCTAATGAGGTGAACTTGTGGGAACAAAATGCCATGGACCATGCTGTTTGGAGGGAGCACATCAGGATGGGAATCATAATTGAGGAAGAAATGATTACAGCAATGGATGAGAGCTGAGCGTCTGAGAACAAACAGACAAAACACAAATGTTCACAACAGCGGTGTTGAAATTCCATGATATAACTGTGGAAGAGTTTTCTTGACGCGGGCGGGTCTTGCTAGTCACACTCACCATCGCCATGGACTGTGAGTCTCATGCCTCCTCATACCGCAATATAACACTGTCGTTTTGAAAGACGGAAAGGTGCCAGTCAATCCTTTTTTAGCAGAATTAATAGATCTAATTACTCGGTATTGCTACAAAAGTACACAATAGGAAATTAAGGCAAATATACACATTTGTATTGCCGGTTTATATTATAGATCATTGACGACATGTTGTTCGCCATTGGTGGCTTCAATGGAGTGACCACCATCTTCAATGTAGAGTGCTATGACTCCAACGCCGATGAATGGTAAGCTTTCCAAGGACTTGATTTTGGTATTTTATATTATTTGCTGTTTATCATCGAGGCCGCATTTAGCTACTGTGCGGTATGAGCAGCTGCACAGGGCGTCAAAATATATGGAGGCCGCAAAAAACCACAATTTATTGTTAGTAGTCTGTACGCTGACAGCGATGCTGAAGTTTATTCGTGGAAAGAAGAGGCGTAAAATAAATGACTGCACGGGAGCGTCACAAATGCTAGGTACTGACATGTGTATCATCATCATAAGTGTGATGATGTATAGTCTATATCTGCCTTCACATGTAGGAAATAGTTACATTTTCATTTAAAAGCGTATGCATCGGCACGATCACAGTGTTTGATTTTAGGTAATACAGCCTTGACTGAACCTACCTGATTTAACAAAATTACTGACTATTAGTTTTCACTAACTCTATCTATAAGCAGAACTTTTAGAATTGAAGGCATACAGCGGTGGCTGATTGGACTATTTCTCATCAGTTGTCGGATTTACTTTAATTGTTATTTCCGCATAAATTACATACGGGCCTGCGGGCCTACGATATTTCTATTGTTTTTTCTCATACAGTGAAACCCATATTTGTCGCAAACATTTCATTTCAGATATAATTACTCCTAGTTTCATTCCTTGCAATGTTTACTGAGGCCATGACTCTAGAGCAGAGAGTTTATGAAGAAAAGTTGTTTATCATCTGTCGATTGATTGCTGCACTGATCCGTGGATTGTCTGAGCAACAGTGACGTTTGGCAAAATTATTAGAAAATATTTTAGGTGTCTACTCTCTTCCACATTTATTACCCTATGATGACAAAGTGAGGCATAAAAAATATTTTGGCCACATTAAAAGATATTTCATTCTTAAAACTGCTACCAAACTTTATGTGAAACAGTAGGAAAAGATGTGTAGATAAATATCTAGACGGCTTTGCCATATAGAACAATGGAGTTAATTAAGAACATAGACCTGGTATAAGTTTAGTGATGTATAACAATGGCAAGCCATGACGGGCAATATTGTGCCGACTTGTTGACTTAACTTTAATTCTAAGATGTGTTTTATTTTGGTGTTACACAAACATTCATGTTACTTTGTATTAGTCTCTTACAAGACAGTGGTTCTATTTCTTGTTTAAACAGTTACAGTTATTGGGACCTCTGGCGCCTCAAATAGGTACTGAAAATTCTTCTTTGGTCTTTCTAACCCCCAGTGGAGCATAAACCCTCAACCAACTCACACCAGGTCGTTCTAACCTTTGTTATTGCATGCAGATCTCCCCAAGGCCCCCCCCCCCCATCTTGTTAACTTCACTCGCTGGTTCCCTTCTCCATGTGTTTTTTTATATTCCTTTTTTTACTCACCCTTGTGGGTTCCAGTGCATAGACATTCTAGTTATATTATTCTCAGGTTTTCTCAGTGTGTGTTATATCCAACGCCAGCGTCTTCTTTTCTTCACCTTTTGGTCCACTGGAAATTGTTTTTGTTTTTTCCCCGAAGCTCTACATTAGTGATTCTACCATACCATTTAATTCCCTCTATTCCGTGCTTGCACCAGTTAGTAAACGTTGGTAGTTTATTTGTATTTGCCTTTGGATAATTAAATACAGTAAAACTTCGATTAACCGTCGCCGTCTTGACAAGATCTGGGATGCATAACCGAACAGACGTATAACATAAATCTTTTATTACGTAAGTACAGTAACGTGATTTCACCATAGGCTTGGAACTAAAATGAAAAACAAAAAAAAAAATCCTTCAAAAATGAATTATTCATAACTGTTATTTAATTTTACAAAACCATCAATACAAACTTCAATATAAGAGTAGTAATTTACTGAAATCTGTTGTAATACTATAAACCTACGTTACTTAAAAATAATCTCCTTCTAAATTTTTTATGTTCTAGGTTTCTGGGCCACGTTGTTCCTTATCTCACATAGAAGTAGGATCTGTGTTGCATTTGCCTTTTCTTGCACTTCAAACTAGTTGATGAACTCTGATAACTTTATTTCTAGTTGTGGGTTTTTGGTGAAGAACTGATCCTTAATCGTCATCAGTTTCTTCTTCTTCAATGATGGTCACACTAGAAACAACTTCATCATTTTTTTTTTTCAAAATATAAGTAGGCAGTACAAGTGATCCGTAGACAGTTTTCAATACATCCGTTTGTTGATACTCACGCATGTATTTTTAAGATGATGACGGATATAAGAATAAACTCACAGGGAGCAAGTACAGCGGGGATCTACAGTCATCAGTAGAAATTATCCTCTTTCGACACACGTTTCGGCCCACGATTCCTAAACGTATTCGGAGGTGGGCCCACCTGAGTTCATGAAGCTCAGGGCTGCTTCCCCGCCGCACAGAATTACCGGATGGTGTTATACTTTCGGCCAGAGACAAGACGACTTGGTGGTTTCGAAGGAGGTACTGTGAGATAAGAAGCCGCCACGGCAGCGTAATTAGAGCAGTCCGCATGCCTGGACGACCGAGCGACAAGCTTACTTTGGTTTACCAGACACATCTTGGACTTTTATTAGCAGTTGGCAGAGAGACACTGGCAGACAATTCGTACACGATGGACTTTTCAAAGGGATAAGAAACTCTTTTCCACTAGATACCCGGACCAACTCACCGAGGCCCGTCCCCTACGTTGTTGCGTTGCGTCCACAACCAGCTAGAGGCCCTTTCGGCCACCTCTCCCAGTTTTTTGAGTGCCCGTTTCCGTTCATTACCGCGCAATCCTAACTCTTTAACCACATTGTAGAGCGAAGTGGAAACGAGGCCTCTCGCTCCCACTTCGACGGCAAATACCCGCACTGTGTAAGCCTCGTTTCTCCTCAAACCGGCTGCTAAATCACTGTATTTCTCGAGCTTATACAAATGATTCTCCTCCATCCGCGACTCAAACGGGACCGTCAACTCAATCAGGATGAGTTGCCGTTTTTGCGCAGAATGGAGAACGATGTCCGGTCGCAGGCCGGTTTTTACGGATCAACTCGGGATACCGTTCATGTCCTGGCAGATCAACCGCCAGTAACCAGTCCCTCGCAGAGTCTAGCACAGATGGAGCGAATGCGTTTTTGTTGACATTACCTTTTGGAACCTGCCCAGCCTTGAGGAAACGAATGGGGACGATACTAGAACTGGCTCTGGCATTAGCCCTCATTCTAGCCTGGTCGACAACGGCTGCTAACTCTTTTAGCACCTTGTTGTGGCGCCAGGTATAGCGGCCTTGACCTAGGGCTTTCCTGCACGCGGACAGGACGTGCTCAAGAGTTTGCTTTGATTTGCACAACGGGCAAGTCGGATCGTTGGTCGCAGACCATTTAACCATGTTAACACCGGACGGTAATACATCGTACGCCGAACGAACGATAAAGCTCAGTCGCAACGGGGTCATCCGCCAGATCTCACCCCATGTGAGTATTCTAGGCAATGCGCTCTCCAGGCTGACCCAATGGCCCTGCTGCGACTGCTGGGCTGCTTTCTGAACCCGAATCTCGTTTTCGTTGTCCCTCACCGTTTGTATCACCATGTCTCGGCGTTCTTTCGCTGAGGCCTTTGACCATAAACTAACAGTTAAACAAGTGGCGGTTAATTGAAGTTTTACTGTAATGAGACCATGGACATAATACTGCACAGAAAACTGTATGGTAAATGTAGTTGTATCTCATCGAGTGTATTGCTACAGAGATTAGATCAACATACAATGAAGCACACAAAATTATTCCTTTTAAATTAAATACACAAATTACAGTGTCTCTTGTTACACTGTACGTCTCCCCAAGGAAGTTTATGAGTAACCGTGTGTTCCGTTGGACGGATAATTTCTGCCTAATTAGAATTTGTTTCCACCCCACTAAGTGGCTTTTTACTAAGTGAGATGAGTTTAAAATTTGCTTGCTTATTCTTATAATCTGTTCCTTTTCCATGGGAATTGTCAGATCTAATTGTAATCTCCTATCAGTTATATTTGTAAACTTTGTTTAATCTTATGTGAGTGGGAAAGAACCGCGCGTCGTTCCCAAACTGAATTAAAATTATGGGCTTGGTTAATTATTATTGTTGTTATTAGTATTATTATTGTTATTATAGTCCTTGTTAGTATTATTATTGTTATTATTATTATTACAAGCGTGTGTTATTCCAACACAGGTATGATGCCACCGACATGAACCTGTACCGCAGTGCCCTGAGCGCATGTGTTGTCAAAGGATTGCCTAACGTGCGTGACTACATCTACCAGAACCGAGTATTCCGGGATACCGACAACTCAACAACAGTGGATCCTCCGATAGAACCGACAATCAGCTCCTGACGTTTGAGTGCTCAAAGTCCTGATAGGACGCTGCATGGACGCCAAAGGAATTTTGCTTAATAGAGGGAGTCCGAAGTTTTGTTAGCTCGGTACCAACAAGTTCTTTCCAGACCCGCGCATCTTTGCTGCAGCTGATGTGAAGAATAAGCGGGCTAAATCATGAATTGGAACCAGCCGTTGTGACTAACGATCGACGGATGTAAATGATATACCTTTTCTAACCTAGTCATGCCTATATTATATTATCTTTATTAGTTACATATACACGCTCCTTACAAATATCCGAACTTTTTGAATTCCATATTAGCAGTATTTATATGGTATCATGTTATAAGTGTATTAAGATTATAATAGATATTATTATAGATATAATGACATAAAGGTAAAACGAATGCCGCCTCCGCGGCAAATGCCCATCTATGTAATAATACGTGTGTCCCTGTTTGAAACTAAACAATGTTTAGTCCAGAATAGTAAAAACTCTTTATAGCGATGTCTTTTGCCCGGGAGACGTATGAAAAATGTCTGCCAAGAGCTTCCAAAATTTGTTATAAATAACAAATTCTTATAATATGTTATTCAGTTGTTTATATTGAGTGTCAGCTGTAGAGAGATCTTACCGAAACTTTTAATTGTTTGATTAATAGATTTTATTCTAGAAGTAAAGGAAAACAAATCACTGTGGTATTTCATTTTTGTCATACACACATGCACAAACACACAAACACATACACGTACCACGCACACACATTCACATGCATAGACGCATGCACACCCTAGTGATTTTCTAGAGTTTAGCGTCTTAAGAAGGAATTGAGCCTCAAACTTCCAGGACTGTACCCCAGTCTACAACATCTCCATCACAAGACTTCGTTTTTTCTGATAGGAAACTGAAAGCATATTCATATAATTGACACCACTAATCCTCGAGAGTAAGACTGTTACCTGTAGAATGATTCACTTCTCTTCTCAGAACACCGGAGAATGTATAAACTTATATTGAAAATGATATGATGTGCAAGGAGTAGAATGACCTCCGGGATTATCCAAAAAATACTTCGTAACAGCATGACTGGATACACGGCATTTTTTAATGTACTAGTTTGCCCGCAGATCTGACTTCTTTTGATAATAACAGAAAGAAAGAAGCAGTAATGAATCTTATTCTTTACTTCAGTCTTTGGCCGATTTTCATGATTTAAATGTAGATTATATATTTAATGTAGAATTACCAACATAAATCTTTCTGTTAATTATTCCTGATTTAGTTGTACTCTGTACACTCTGTGTTGAAGCAACAAGGAAATAACTGGCTGAGTTCACCACCATAAATTTAATTTGGCTTTAGCTAATTAAATGGAATGATTCACTTCTCACCGCATTCTCATCATATTGTGAGAATATGTCTTGATAAGGTAGTTAATGACTATAGCTCATTACCAAAGACTGAATGAAATTCTGAAAAAGGGTCAAGGACTGCGGGGGATAAAAGAAACCAAAATTCACACAATTAGGGCCGGGATTTTTAAAAATTGATTTAGCGATAAGAAGTTGCTATGAATCGCTTTAGCCCTCGCCTGCCGTAAAGGTGCCTTGTAATATTGCTATTTGAAAACCGCCTTTCTAAACGTGAACGTCTGTGTAAATGAATGCTGCACCCATTGGTTTCTAGAAAACGGTTCTAATTATGACAATTCCGTATTTGATTTCGAGGCCTCAAAATGTGTATCTTGCACAATGTTTGGATTAAAGCACTTCACCTTGGTTGCTAAATGCTGAAAACAAAATGCTTTTAGTTGATCGGAGCGTGATCAGTTGTTCCAATAATATGTCTAGTGTCTTAACAACAGTAATTGATTTATGTACTCATATAAGACTTATCGAGTCCTAGCTGTTTGCTTTTCAAAAAGTCTTTAAAAAAAAGATATTTAGACTCGGATAGTATAGAATCGTGAAAAGCGAGCCTAGTGAAACTTTAGGACATTTATCTTTTAGCTTGCTTTATTTCGGCATTAACGTAAGTTTGTTCTGTGGCTTTTAATTCCAGAATAAACGGAGAGAGGCGTGATCATCTCTTACTTGGAGTGTTGTTTTTTAAGTTGCAAATTTTTGTTTTGTTTTTTGCTTTTGTTAATTGTTTGTGTATCCCTTAGGTATAATAATAGTAACAACACCACAGTGAGAGTATGCACAGCAGGAGTCTACTGATCATCAGTAGGTGGGCCCTTTTCAACAATTGTTTCGACCCGTCATCCATCCTAGACGATCTCGAGGGGTGGGCTGAATAGATCATGACGCCAGACCTCGGACTGCTGTGCGTATCCGACATTTTGACAAGATGAAATGGTAGTTTTGCAATAGTTGCTTAGGTTATAGTGTATTATGTCTATATATATATATATATATATATATATATATATATATATATATATATATATATATATATATATATATATATATATATATATAATCTCTGCCGTTTTTTAAGTTGCACATTTTCTTTTTCGGTAATGAGTATCCAAGTGATATTGCAAATCTATTCGTCACCATTGTCCAAAGTAGCGGCCCGAAACCAACCAGACATCGGGAGCTCATCCTCCTCACCACATTTACAAATGTTCTAATGGGAAAAAGGGTTGAGGGAGGGGTGGGTGGGGGGGGGGCGGTGCATATCACTGCCAAGTCCTAAACCTTTTTTAAGCGAATATAGTAAGTATAAAAAAAACCTGAATGATAACTATATATAATAATATATTTAAAATAGTACGAAATATTAAAGGGAAGTTAACTCAGTCAAGAAAAGTCGGATGCGTCGAGCGAAAGGTGGACAATGTTGCCGGTAAACAAGCACAACGCAGTTACGTCACTCAGACGAACGACAAGAAGATATTAAATATTTCATATTTACTTTTAAAGAGAATCTCTGCATATAGGGGTCACTTAGTCCCATTACACAATTTAGGGGGAAGGGGTCTCGGCCTAATCTCCTAAAATGTCTCAAGGGGGGGGGGGGGGCGCTCAAGGAACCTGAACCCCCTAGGTTTCAGTGCTTATAAAGTTACAAATATCTCCGGTCGATGTATTATGTCCATGTATATAATGAAAGCGTGCATCTCTTATCTATATATCTATATGTAGGTGTGATCCTCTGCTCCGAATCTCTGCTGCCATCATTACAGAACTCTCCGTTGACTACTATGGAGCTTTTATGGGATTGTCCTCGGGAAAAGTGATGTCGATTAATCATTCATTTTCCTTTTCCCGATGTGTACATAAAGGTATAATCGCTTCTCTCGGTGCCCACCTTGAGATATAATCTCCTTTTTCAGTGCCTACATTGAGCTATTCACTTCATCTCATTGTACATATATTCGGGTGCACATTTATTCTTCCAGTTCCTGACTTGTGGTGTGCAGTTCTTTTCCTGTACTTCCATGTAAGCATACATGCTCTTTTTCTAAATACCATTAGCGAGGTATGCAACTGCTGTCCCGGTACTTATAAGCAGCGGTAACACACCTCATCTTCAATGAGTAAGTAAGAATAAGCTCCACAGGGGAGCAAGTACAGCAGGGATCTACCAATCGTCAGTAGAAGTAATCTCTCGTCGACAAACGTTTCGGCCCAAGAGCTTCTAGACGTTTTCATAGAGTGGGCCCACCTGAGTTCATGAAGCTCAGGGTTGGTTTCCCTGCTGCACGAAATTACCGGATAGTGTTCGGATAGTGTTCGGATAGGGACAAGACGACTTGGTGATTTTGCAGAAGGTACTGTGAGATAAGAAGTCGTCGCGGTAGCATAATTAGAGCAGTCTGCATACCTGGACGACCAAGCGACAAGCTTATGATTGGTATACCGGACACAAGTTGGACTTTGTTAGCAGGTGGCAGAGGAACACTGGCAAACAATTCGGACACGATGGACTTTCAAGGGATGAGAAACTCTTTTCCACTAGACACCCGGACCAGCTCACCGAGGCCCGTCCCCTACGTTGTTCCGTTGTGTTCAACGCCAGCTCGAGGCCCTCTTAGCACCCTCGCCCAGCCGTTTAAGTGTCCATTTATGTTCATTACCGCACAATCCTAGTTCTTTAACCACATTGTAGAGCGAAGTGGAGACGAGACCTCTCGCTCCCACTTTGACGACAAAGACACGTACTGTGTACGCCTCGTCTCTCCTCAGACCGGCTGCCAAATCACAGTATTTCTCGAGCTTATACATGTGATTTTCGTCCATACGCGACTCATAAGGGACGGTCAACTCAATCAGGATAAGCTGCCGTTTCTCCGCAGAGTGGAGAACTATGTCAGGTCGCAGGCCGGTCTTCCGGATTAACTCAGGGTACCTTTCATGACCCGGTAGATCAACCGCCAATTACCAGTCCCTCGCAGAGTCTAGCATAGATTGAGCGAATGTGCCTTGGTTTATCTTACCTTTATGAATCTGCCCAGCCTTGAGGAAACGTATGGGGACGATGGTAGGACTGGCCTTCGCGTTGGCCCGCATCCTAGCCTGGTCAACAACGGCTGCTAACTCTTTTAGCAACTTGTTGTGTCTCCAGGTATATCGGCCTTGACCTAGGGCTTTCCTGCACGCGGACAGGACGTGCTCAAGAGTTTGCTTCGCTTTGCACAACGGGCAAGTCGGATCGTTAGCCGCCGACCACTTAACGATGTTAACACCAGATGGTAATACATCGTACGCCGAACGAACGATAAAGCTCAGTCGCAGTGGGGTCATTCGCCAGATCTCACCCCATGTGAGTACTCTTGGCAATGCGCTCTCCAGGCTGATCCAATGGCCCTACTGCGACTGCTGGGCTGCTTTCTGGAAACGAACCTCGTTTTCGTTGTCCCTAACCTGTTGTATTACCATGTCTCGGCGTTCTTTGGCTGTGGCTTTGGACCACAAATTGACCTTACCGTGACCTAGGCCTCGACGGTCGGTTTGAGTGTATTCCATTATTTCCTTCAATTTTAGTGCATTTTGGCAGATTCTATCGCATCGAGGACTCTCCACTTCTGACCAGTCTTTAGAGCGGGCTGGACAGCAATGACATTTGGGTCTGAAGACTCGCGCAAGAGCATGGCGAGTCTTACCTTGCCGACTTTAAACTCTTCGGTTATCGATTTGAACGGGAGTACCAGCTTAGCCTGCTTGCAATACAGAGCCACGTCGGTCAGTCAAGGCGGTGCACCAATCCACTTTCTTAAGGCTGTGTTAATTTTCCTCTCCATGGTTTCCACTGCAGTCATCGTCACCTCGTAGACTAACAGCGGCCAGAGGAGCTTTGGAATCAACATGAATTGGAGACACCATACCTTGAACTTACCTATCAGCCTGCTAGGCTCGATCGCGAGCAGGCCTGTAGCCAGTGACTCGTGTATTCGCCTGCCCTCCGCCCTATCAGATAACTTCGAATCGTAGACGCGACCAAGGCACTTCACCGGTTCCTCAAGAACCGTAGGGATCTTATTCCTTGCCACCGTAAAACTGATTGCCGCAACCATGCCTTTACGGATTGACAGACTCCTCGACTTCTGCGGTTTGAACTGCATACCGCTCCATTGGTTAAGTGTCCATCCCCTCTTCCGGTCTCCCCTTACCTATACTGAAGTTTGCATCTCCTCTCCCGGTATCCGTATTGAAGTGCGCACCTCCACTTTCAGTCTGTCGGTATCTATTTTTAAGTTTGCATCTCTGATCATGTATCTATATGGAAGTTTGCATATCCTTTTTTCGATATAAGTATTCTAACGCGTGCATCTCCTTTCCCGGTCTCCCGGTAACTGTACTGAAGTTTACATCTCCTCTTCCGGTATGTTCATTTCAGAGCTCCTTGCATGGGTTTCAGGCCCCATTGTGGGAAAAACAAAAACAAAAAAGATTCTTTGCCTCCTCAACTAGCTTTCTGTAAGATTAAATGGTGGCTAGATTCAAAGGCGGATTGCATCTTCCTGAGAGACAGGGAATCGATAGGCTGAATACAGATAGGCTTTATCTGTAAAACAAAACGGATGTGCACGCAGCAATCAGGCTCTGTAACAAGACTAAAATGCATAAGTAGACGAACCAGAACGTTATGCCAGAATGTATAGCTGATGAAAGCAATGAAAAAGAAAAAAAAAAGTATTTGGGATTGTCTCTCCTTTCCAA
>CAJHNH020001940.1:55000-135098 GCA_905116865.2 Candidula unifasciata | reverse complement strand
TCAAGAACTGAAAGCGATATACAGAGCATACTTGGCAGTTGTCACTACACCAGCCTCACCCTTATTTTCAGTGATGACAATCACAGAAAAAAACTTTGGTTTCACCAAAATTCAAATGGATCAAGTAATTTAGACAGTCGTGGGTACTTTTTCATTCAAGCCAGTGTTTGCCAAAATAATGCCAATAATTCTGATCCTGCAGTATTTTCTTAAAGATGAAGCTCAGCTAGAACTGTTCAACTTACTATCTTACAAGTGTTCATTTCAGTAAAATAGCAACCAATTCTGGAAAACCCAGCTATATTTTTACAAGTAACTGTATCCAGCTTACACATTCAGGCATTCAATTTAAACGATAGAAGATCAAGCTCACCTGTCTTTAGTCTACAGGATAACACTACGACTACACATCATCCTAAAATGAAACAACATTGTCAACTCATAAAACTACATCAGCTTCAATTCCCTCATTGCTGTCTACAGCAATGGTTCTCAATTCCACAGAAACTCCTGCATTAAACAACAATTACCCCAAAATCCTCCAAGCCACCTCTTAATAACAACACAGTTCCTGGCAACAATAGCACATGTATTTTGTTACAGGGAGCTTTTTCAAATAAACATCAACTTCCCAACCAGCTGTCATAAATAAGTACAAAAACGATATGCTACAGGCACCGAAAACTGCAGTTTGACAGCTTTATCTATATATATAGGCCTTTATTGGACAACATTATTATGTCTACCTTTTCTGGTTACTTTAACTAAACTCCACTTTTAAATGTATATATCTTTGATATATATTAAGGGAGTTATTTGAGGTTTCGTGGAAACCGATTTACTCCTTGCTCATGTATACTAGGGACTTCTTTTTTGCACCAACGCCTGAAGTGTCTAAGTGACGCTATTCTCTCTTGCCGGCTCCCTAGCGTCCAGACGTGTCAATCTATGCCTGTATCATTTATTTTTCAAGGCAATCTGGAATGTCTCAGTTTTTACATATGCTTGGGTAAGTTAATTATAGTTTACGAGTACCTAAAATGATGTCTGTAAAGTAGTCACTGCTGTAGAGAGATCAGTATCGGCTGTGTGATCACACTTAGTTCGACCGTTCTTGATCGCTAGAGAAGCGGATTCGAACGTAGATCTTCCCCTGTACAGACTAAATAGCTTATGCCCTCAATAAACCACCCATACTGGTAAAACTTAATACCCTTACAAGTATGTACGTTTTAAACTAACTAGAGAAGTTGTGCATACCAAATGGGGACAGAATTGGGTCAGGACTTTGTTAATCAAAGTATGTGTGTGTTTGACCCAGATCAATGAGTGCTAGGGCGAGCGTTGGGAAATCTAGTGAATGCAGGTACTGACAGTAAATATTGGTGTCTGTGTGCAGAGGGAGGGGAGAGAGAGAGTGATATATGTGTTAGAACACTTTATCTATCTCCACTGTATATCTGACTTGCCTTCTCTTGCACTAAACAGACAGATGAATATAGGAGACTTATGTCTCTTGGTCTGGAGAGACAATCTGAGGAATGAAACAGGAGAGCAGGGGGGAGTCAGCAGATGGGGGTTGATGACTGATGCTTGTTCTGTCTTTCCTGTCAAGATGTTACCCTCTTGGTGATGACTAATGTTGAGTTATTTTCTTGACAGGATGTATCTTTTGTGAGGAGCTGGCAGAAGTTTCACAGTCCAACCAACACCTATCAACAAACCAAACAACCCTAAACTAACTGTACCCACCAGCTAACACCTGTGAAGGTTCCTGACATCTCCAACATGTGGGAGATGGTACCTCAAACAGCCTACCAGTGCTAGAGCTTAGGGTAGCTCAAAAACAATATATAGTCTACTTGGTGATAGAGACTTGCTAAGTACCAATGCAGTTTTGTGTCCTCTATGGTGAGGTACTCTCTGACTATTTGATCCAGTGGAGCAGAATTTCCAGAATCAAAGACAGTCGAATCATCCGGAGCTGAAGGAGGCATCATAGACAGAAAGGATAGAAGCTAAGTCTGATGCTTCATGTGCTGTTGTTTTCCTCACAGCTCATTTGTTTCCAATGATGACATATAGTCACCTCCAGGACCGGCTGTCTGTATAGTTTCCTTGGGATCTAGACATTAGTGCTGAGATTCTTTCACTGATAGCTGGAATTCACTTCAATTTTTTATGTACAGATATTATACTAAATACATGCATTCATTTTCATGGCTGACTTAGGTTTCTCTATGTCACCTTCTTAAGTGTTTAGCAGTTGTATGTGTATGTATCTTCATTATATGTGTTAACATGGTTATGATAATGAACTATCATAACCTGGGGGCTTTCTTTAGTAAGTAGTGGGGGTGTCCAGCCAAGTGTGCCTAGAAATATTGTATTTATATACTGATATATTTTGTAGTGCCAATACTTGAGTTGCCCTACTCCAGAGATAAGTTGAGCGTATATTGGCCACGGGGAATCCCTTAGACCAATACGAGCCAAACGACTCAACATAATTATCTCTGAGTGCTGTTGGTTCTGAAGGAGGAATCCTTACATTAGGCACGCGACAGGAGTGATATGTGACAGAACAACATATCACCAAAAATCTGTGGTCTCGTCGTGGGATTGTTTTTGTACACTGTTCAATCTTAAATTTGCTGGTGATCTTGGCCAGGAGTTGTTCAGTGTTTGTTTTTTGTTAACACAGTTGTGACCATTCTGGGTCAGTTCTTAGAGTATACTCCTAGGAGTGATTTGTAATCATTGTGGTGTTTTGTGGTGTTCAAGTACATTGGGTTAGGTACAACCTTGGTTGGTGGTGATAATTTAATCTATTGTTGATTATATTTACATTGTTGGTGACAATATATATTGTTGTGGACTGTTAGATTGACAAGACAGCATGTCGCAGTCAAAAATTTCCATACAGGAATTGAAGGACATGGCTGTCCAGATGGGATTGGAGGGTAAAGAAATGACCGAGTGGATTAAAACCACGGAACGTGAGATGAGGATGGAAGCCCGTGAGGCTGAAAGACTCCGAATAGAATCTGAGAGGGTGCAAGAAACCGAACGGCTCAGAATAGAATCTGAGAGGATTCAAGAAACTGAGCGACTCAGAATGGAATCTGAGAGGCTCCGACTTGAGTCTGAGAGGGAGGCTGAAAGACTCCGAATTGAGTCTGAGAGGGAGTCAGAAAGAATGAAGTTGGAACAGGAGGTGAGGTTAAGAGAATTGGAACTTCAGGCACAGAGAGAGGGTAATAGACCCAGATCTCCAACACCTGATATTGATGGTGCATCAACGCACAGTAGCTCAGCTCAAGCGATGAACTTTCCTATGCCAGTCTTCGACCCGAAGGCTGAAAATATTGAACAGTACCTAGACCGATTTGGTAAATTGGCATCTTTGTACAACTTGGAAAGGAATATGTACACGCTGAAGTTGGCTCAAGGTTTGAGGGGTGAGGCATACGAGATTTATCAACGGATGCCCACCGGTACTGAGACTGATTATGATGCATTGTGTCAGGCTTTGCTGAAACGTTTCGAACTTAATGCTGCGACATACAGACAGAAGTTCAGAAATGAGAGAAAGATGACAGGGGAGAACTATCCTCAGTTCGCCAGTCGCCTTCAGGGATATTTGACAAGGTGGAGGGAAATGTCTGGATACTCCTCTTCTTTTGAAGATTTACAGGAGATGATCCTAACGGAACAACTCCGAGAGACATTACCTCGCCCTATGCAAACCTTCCTGACGGAGAATGGTGCTGACAGACTGAGTGAGATGTTGATGTATGCTGAGAGGTATGAGATGGCACATAAAGAAGTGTGTATAGGTGGGAAACCCAAGGCCCAGGGCCAAGGGAAAAATAATGGTAATGGTCATAAAACCCATCCAAATGAATCCCCTAAAAAGAATTCATCCCAAGCACAACCCCAGAACCCCTCAAAAGTTCAGGGAACACAACATAGACAACCCTTTAATGGCCCTAAAAAGCCTTACTGCCATATTTGTAAGAATAATAACCACTGGACTAAGGAATGTAAATCCAAACAGTCAGGGAATTTACAAGTATCAGCTTTGTTGTCTACTGTAGTACCTTCTACCCAGGAACAATTGTACAATGGTTCCAATAGGCCTCCTGTGGTAGAGAGGGTCTGGGCTAATGGATATTCTTTAAATTGTCTGTATGATAGTGGTTTGTCATACGGCTGTGTGGTGAGGCCAGAGTTTGTAAAACCTGATCAGTATACTGGCAGATTCATAGAGCTCCAATGTGCCACATTGGATGCTAAACCTTTAAACTTGCCTATTGCTAAGATTAAGGTCCGTTCAAAGTATGTCTCGGGGGTAATTGAGGCTGCAGTGCTCGAACACTGTACCTTTGATTTAATTCTTGGCGCTACTTATGTATTTTTAGCAGAGCCGAAGAAACCTTCAGAGTATCTTGCTGCGGTGACCACCCGAGCACAACATAAAAGTGCCTTAGAGGATTCTCCTCATGTAAATCCTCTTCCTGAGGAAATTAAGGTGGCCCAAAGTAGTGACCCAACCCTTAAGGCCTGTTTTAAAAAGTTAACTGCAAGTCACAAACCCCCTTTGAAGAAAGAATTCTTCATGAAAGGTAAGTTGCTGTACAGATGGGCAAGTGACAAGTATACAGAGCACAGTCAACTTGTAGTACCCAAAACATATAGACAGCAGATTCTCCAGATGGGGCACACTATAGCCTATAGTGCCCATATGGGAATTCATGCAACGACACAACGCATTGCCTGTCATTACTTTTGGCCAGGTATGTCAGCAGATATCATGCGTTATGTCAAATCCTGTCCGGAGTGCCAGAAGGTAGCTCCCAAAGGCAGGAATGCACCAGTCGGACTGGGGGAAACCCCTGTCACCTCCACACCTTTTGAAAGGGTGGCGGTCGATTTGGTTGGACTACTTCCTCTCACAAAGAAGAAGAATGCTTACATATTGACCTTGGTCGACTGTTGTTCAGGGTATCCGGAGGCTGTTGCACTTCGGAGGATTGACAGTAAGACTGTGGCAGAGGCATTGATGAGCATTTTCACAAGAGTGGGATTCCCTTCGCAGATACTGACAGACAATGGATCTCAGTTTAAAGGGAAACTAATGGAGGAAGTGTTTCAGATAATCAAGTCTCAACACATTTGCACCAGTCCATACCGACCCCAAGCGAACGGCCAGAATGAGCGGTTCAATGGAACGTTGGTATTGCTTCTGAGAAGATTAACCCAGGAAAAGCCAGAGAGGTGGGACGAGTATCTGTCTGCAGCACTATTCGCTACCGGGAAGTACCCAATGCCTCTACTGGATTTCCACCTGCGACCTTGGTGTTCGGAAGACACATTTCTGGACCCTTGGCCATTCTCAGGAAGACATGGACAGACGAAGGGGCAGATGATTCCTTGAAAACCATATCACAGTATGTGCAGGAACTCAAGGAAAGGTTAAAGCTAGGGTGGGACCTGGCTAAAGAGAACTTGATTCGTGCACGTAAGAGGTACGCTGCACATTTCAACCGGAAGACGAAGGAACGATGTCTTGAGGTTGGAGATAGGGTTCTTTTGCTGCTACCATCAGGGAAGTCTAAGTTAGAGTTAGCTTGGGGAGGCCCTTATATGGTGGTGGAGAAGATATCCAGGATCCATTATAAGATCAACATTAAAGGTAAGTCAAAGGTCTATCACATTAATCTCCTCCGGAAATACAACCAGAGAGAGGTAAGTGACACACCGACCCTCTTGACACTTTCTGTAGCTATGGAGGTGGAAGGTGGAGAAGCCACAGCTGTGGAATATCCTCTTCACCCCAGGGAGACCTATAAAGATGTAGAGGTTAACCCAACTCTCTCTGTCTCTCAGAAACAAGCTATAGAACAACTCTTGTCAGAGTATAACTCTGTCCTGAGAGTTAAGCCAGGGCAAACTTCATTATTGGAGTATGATACGACAGGATTCAGGCTTTTGAATGCAAATGTTACACACGCATTTTACGAAATAGTTATTTAGAGCACAAAACTAACAAATATGTTGGAGAGAAAATATACTAATTTGCAGGACATTAGGAATGTTGTCCCTATAGGGGACGCAATTTTGAGTTATTATGAAACCCCACTCTGGCTTTTGCCGGGGATCCTAAATATGGCCTGTGACTGAACAGGGTTTCCGGGACCTCCCCATCAGCACGGTGGCACTTTGTGTCACCAGGTGTTTATCGCTTGTGTAATGTCCTGGTGGGGTACAACTTACCTACCTACCTACATCAGGAGCCTCCTTTGGCAGTGATGAAACATCACAAGCTAGTTTGGTTTGGCGCTAGGTACGACATGATTCTATTGCAAAAATTGAACTTCAAGGTACATTGAGGGGTACTCGAAGAAGAGGAGGACAAAGACAAATATGGAATTAAAACATCAAGAAAGGGACAGGACTAAGTTATCACACACTTATTTGTCAAGCGAAAGACAGAAAAAGATGGTGGGTATAATGTAAAATAAAATTACTTTCAATATTATAAATAGGTGCAAGGTGAAACTACAAATTTTAATTTCCGACTGTAGCATTGCCAAAAAGAAAATTTTCAATATCAATATTTAAAATGTCTCCCACTTAAAAATGAAACTGAACAGTGATGAATTGATGAATAAAATAGGACAAATGCAAACTCATCATCATCACCATCATCCCATAACACTGTGTGTCGTGGGGTCACCAGATTCTGTTGACTGATCAGCTCTCTACACCTTTGGTAATCAGATGATAGACTTTATGACTGCATCCCTGAGGCCTGTCTAGTCAGTCATCAGATTCTGTAACCAGGTCTTTCTTGGTCTGCATCTTCCCCTCTACTGAGCCCTGCAGTACTGTTTTTGAGAGGCCTTTAGATTTTATTACATGTCCATACCATTTCAATTTTCACCTTTTCAGTGTAGTTAAAAGAGGTTCATAGTTGCCAATGTGCTGTATAATTGCGAACCTTTACTTCCCAGAACCACATCTGGTACCCATTTTAGACCGGGCCAACCTGGCAGCCAAATTAATCTCAACTAGGGTTTTAATCCAAGACCTCTCACAACGGCAAGCAAGTGTCTAGCCACTGTGTTACTGTAGCTCATATGCCAGAATATAAATACATAAATCAATAAAACGATGGCACTAAGACAACACTTGTTCCCCCATCGGGCTCATTATTTCTCAGTAGACAATGCCAGTCTGGAACATCTTTCAATCCAGTCTCAGTGCTTTGATGTACTTGCTTGAACACTTTGAGCTCATCCACCTTAGTATCTGGCACTCCGGACAATGAAAGTTTGGTAGCTCTTGGTGTTCTCTTGATGCCAGCTTCAGCTCTTCCTGGGCAGCGGGATGATTTGAGGTGAGCCCTCAACCCTTCTCTGTAGATATATGTCCGGCCGCACATGTCACAAGCGTAAGACCTCTTTCCCATGTGTCCTAAGCGATGCTCCAACAGGGAAGAACTGTAATTGAAGCCTTTGCCGCAAATCTCACACACACAAGAAAACTTATCACTGTGCTTTCTCTTATGTTTACTCAACTCTCCCAAAGATCGTGTGCGCTTGCCACAAATTTCACACTCGTATGGCTGTTCTCCTGTATGGCAACGCCTGTGACGTACTAAAGTGGCTTTCTGAGCGTAAGTTTTTCCACATAACTCACAGGTGAACCTCTTTTCCCCAGAATGAGTCCTCAGATGACACTGCAATCTACCCTGCCTGACAAAATCTTTCCCACAAATCTTGCACATATGAGCCGGTTCTTCCGTATGCTTTTCTACATGCTTAGCTAATGATTCTTGCCTTATGAAAACAAGGCCACAAATGCCACATTTATTCTGCGGTTGCAAATGGTTCTTCAGATGTCCATCCAGCCTGAAAAGGTTATTGTAAGGTTTCTGACACAAATCACATAAAAACTTTCCATTAATCACATGTTTTTCACTGTGCTGTTTATAGTCTAACATATTGGGAAGTTCCTCCCCACAGTGCCAGCATAAAAAGCTCTGTTTATGATTATAACGTAAGTGTTTATTCACGTGCCATTTCTTAGGAAACACCTTCCTACAAATTGTACACTCAAAGTTTCTAACATCATCCTCCAACTTAATTCTCACAGGTCTCCGGCGTGCACGGCGCATCTTCTGTTCTACAGTGTGTGCATTTGTATAATGCACCAAGTACTTTTCTGCATCTGCATATGTTGCTTTGCAAACTTTGCACACAAATTCAGAGCAACCTTTATGCTTTGTTGAAAGATGTTTCTTGAAGCAATTCCGACCAGCAAAAACCCTGTCACACTGGCAACATTGAAACTGCTTCAAATTAAGATTTTCCCTGGCTACAATAGTTGAAGTCAGTGGTGCTGACATCTTGTTGATATCTTCACCCATTTTACTAGTAGGAGCTGCAGCAGCTTCACTATTCCAACCACCCTTCTCAAGGCTTGTGACTGCCAACCTTTTCTCTCTCTTTCGAAAGCACACATCTTTAATTTTCCAAGATTTATTCAATTTTCTGTTTCGTCCCACATTCCACTTGTTTAGAACTCCTGTTAACTTACTGCCAAAATGTTTCTTATCTGCTGAAGAGGTGTTATTTTTTTCTGGATGAAGAAGAGAAGAATCTGTACTAACAGAATGTGAATTAAGTTCCACTGATGTAGACAAATCTGCATCCTGTGAACTGCTGCTTCCTGACTGATCAAACATCTCAAGGCCTACATCACTGGTAAGAGTTTCAAACCTAACAGGATTATCATCCCTACAGCTGCCATGTGATTTCTCACTGCCGTTATTATAATCTACCTTATTATAACAACTCCTTTCAGCATTTATAAAACTCTCATCCTGAGATTCAGAGTTCGGTGAACTACCACCTACATTTGTTCCTGTGCCATCTTTTAAATTTACGAATTCACAAATTTCTGCCTGTTTCTGCAAAACAACAGAACTGTCATCCAAGTTGTTGGACAGGTCCTGCTTCATGCTGAAATAGCGGAACCTTTCAAACAATAGAATAAAATATGGAAGGCAAACCTGCTCAACAATGTGTAAAACCTTTGTTAACTTCTCCAGATTTAAATTATACACTTTCAGGGATGAGCATATAGAATTAACATGATGGCTGCCTGCAAAAAGTAACAACGATGATGAATCTCCAACTAAAGCTCCAGGTAATTCTGTGCTCTGATACAACTGACATTTTTTATAGAAACTATCCCATGTCTGCCATAAGGTGCCATCCTTATTAATTTCTTGGGGAAGATGTAAAATGAATTCCATTATATAGAATTATCTTCCACAAACTATAGTTTCTATTAACTGTTACTTGTATTCAAGTACAACACTGCTCAGATTCCAACATCAAATTTCACTTCAGTATATTTGGATGAGTCTTGTGTGATGATTCCACCAAGATTTCTGGAATGAAACATTAAATAAAATTGACATGCTGACAGTACGAGTGTACGGGTATATTTTTACAGTGAACTCCAAATAAAAACTCTGGTAACAACAAAGCAACTTTACCACCACTAAATAATAATGATTTTTCAGGGTGGACTCCATGGGTGTGACCTTAGTGAGAACTGGGACATGTCCACGTGTCGGCGAGCCAGGTTTGGCAGCACCTTAAAGGGAAGAGATATAAACTGGACGAACTGAAATGGTCAAGCACCATAGGTCATGTCATGTGTTCGTTCAACTCTTTTAGGCCAAGCAACGCAGTGAGTTTTAACGGAGTAGTTCCGATTTGCACAAACAACACAATCTACGCCAACTGTGTGTCCCACACACATTAATTCGCCTACTGTTCTGTACTAGTTTTTAATGTCTGAAACTATATTTAGAATATCAGAGATGTTACTCTAAATTTGTGTTTCTCTACAAGTCTTTGTGTACATATTTAGGTGCACAATCTCCAAATTTATTGCCAGTGTAATTTTTCAGACAGTGAATATTTTTATTTTTAATCTCATGAACAAACTTTATTTTCACAAATCGGGCACAAGGATGATTACCATTATTTGACCTATATTTGTTAAGTCTACAACCAGTTTCGCATTTTTTTAATGCCTTATTATAATTTTCAGTTGACAATATACCAGTCCGAAAAATGTTTCTCTGATCACTAAAAAAAATCCTATCGTGAAATTCACCAAATGTGGCTACACTGCCATGTAACATTTAGTAATTAAGTTTAAATGCCTACTTCTGCTGTATGATTTACACTTTTTAAAAATCTACAACCACTATAGCCTTTTTTAATGCATCTATAATTATCAGTTGATGATGTCTTCTAAAATTTTTCTATACCATCACTACCAAGTCCAGATCGTGAATTTCACCAAACGTGGCCACACTGACTAGCAATATTTGGTGATTAAGGTCAAATGCATACTAATCTACTAACATTATAACAAGTAACAAATGAACTACAAGCAAATAGTATTTACACAAAAAGTAGCTAATTCACAGGTGTGTATAGTAGCTCAGTAAAAATGTATACCTATGTTTGAACACGATCACTTTTGCACAGTGTGTAAATTGTAATTACTATAAGTCAGACAGCGTCCAAAATACTGGACATACTGTTATATTAAAATATTCACAAACAGGCCAAAACTTTACAGTAAAGGCAGAACTCACAGTGGCTAAGTTGGTAAGCCATTCAACTCATAGTCTGAAAGTTACAGGCTCTGGGAATTGTTACTACAGCTATGGAGGTTGGGCTTTGTGCTTCATTCTGGACAGGTGGATAGCCATTGTGCAAAGAGAAATAGCGCCATATGATTTTTTTTTTAACCTTAAACCAGTTTAAACTATTAAGTCATAAAGTGATTACTGAAAAAAGTGAGTGGACCGTTATCTTTATATGTAATTTAGGTCATTTCACCTTGTGGCACATTTTTGTGATTTTATGTCCCACCTCGTCATCCTGCCTAATATAGTATACATCTTGCGAGGCTCATTAGTAGACAACAATAAATAAATGTATACAGTGTTTACTTAACTCTATGAGGTCCGAGCAACGCTGTGAGTGTTGACTGAGAAGTCAGATTTGCCCAAACAACACTGTCAGCGTTGATTGTGTGTCCCATAATACTTCTTCACACATGGCTCCATATTCATTTCAAATATTCAGAACCACCATTAAAGTTTTCCGGGAAGGTAACTAATATTTTTCTCTGAATAAAAGTCTGTGTTCCAACACACGCAGGCAGACTGATCAGATTCATTGCTAGCGTCATTTTCAATATAGCATTTTCTAAGCTTGTGCTCGAGTGCGATGGACACCAATGTTCCAACCACAAGTACAGGTAGTAAAATGCATCTTTCTGTGGCCAAAGCTTTGAAATTGTTTCAGTTGTATGTTTTTAATTCTGATAATGATAATTTAGATTTTTCAGAAAGTGATTTGGTTGGTGAAATTACGCCAAGAGTAGCTGAGCGGTCAGCTGTTAGGGAATCTAGTTCTAGCAGTTCTGATGAGTCTGACAGAGAGAATGTTCCACCGCTACTATTTTTAGGGTGTAAGAGAAAGAAAGTGCTTCAAACAAATAGAAAGACAGTACCATACTATGGATAAACTGCATTTAAATCATTGCAGCTACAGTCTGTAAATAACTGCAAAGTAAATATTGTGTGTGTAATGGTTCACTTTTCTTCAATTTTTTTTCTTTGAAATTTTGCTCAGCACTCTTTGAGAACTTAGAACCTCTGAGTACTAAACTAACCCACAAACTTATAACTTTGGAATTTGTTTAGAAACTAAACAAACTTTAAAGTGTTATTCTCAAATTTGGATATTCACTCCTCTTGAGGCTGAAAACCATGGTAAGTGAAGCATTGTTTTGTAAAATGTTGTTGCGGTGAAATTAACACCTGCTGAATTCTTCTTTTCTGGAATGGAACAAAGCCAGAAAGAAAACTGCTGATAGAGACGTCTGGCTATCTCTCTGGCTAAACCCCTACACCTCAAGGTAGAAAAGGAGCGACTAAGTAAGTAGGTAATTAACTCTTTGAGTCCCAGGGAACGTATCATACGTTCATAGGTTCGTACCTAGAAGCCCAATGAACGCATGATGCGTCGATTTTAGTCTATTTTTACTACCCATTGGGCCTGTGATGCTAAACCCCCTGAGACTCAAAGAGTTAAGCATTTGTTAACTATAACAGCATTTAACATCTACTCAGATTCACAATGTACATTCATCTTTCTTTTAAAAAATAAATACTTCTGTAGGGGTTAGAAGTATATCACATTCTCTGTTGCCTTCTTTTTGCACACCAACCCCTCGGCCATTTTTGTATAGGAAATTAATGTGAGCCAACTATGTCAAAATTCATTGACCTGAAAGGGTTAAAAATAGTGAGCTGGCAACCATTTTTGTATGTTAATTAGGTCTGTATATTGCATTACCTGTATTTAAGAAATGGGTGCTTTATTAATATCCTACCCCAAGATGACGTCACAGGACATTCCAACATTTTATAGGGTGGTAAGACGGTTTCCCAGCTTTCTGATGCTTTTAATGACCCCAAAACATCTAGAACTGGCCCTAACCCCAACCCACCTACATCAAACGAGAGAGTGCAGCCTAAGTCCCACGACTGCATGCAGCCTATCTACCACCCCCTGAAATATTAGAGTTCCATGAACTGTGGATTTCCCCTGTTTGAGGTAGGATATTAATAAAGCACCAAGAAATACATATACAGTTAGGCCCCGCTGCCCCGATTACAATGATATATAGTGATAAGCTGATTCGTTAAAAAACAAAATAGTTGCTATAAAATGCAAAAATTTCATCTTCATCCATATTTTGTCAGGATCCATTATAAGTTATAACTATAATTCATCTATGGTGGGTATTCACCACTAAAAGGTTAATGATTAACCGTTAATCTGCGACGAGAATTTACTTACAATACATATA
The DNA here is from genome assembly GCA_905116865.2 of Candidula unifasciata. NCBI lineage: Eukaryota > Metazoa > Mollusca > Gastropoda > Stylommatophora > Geomitridae > Candidula > Candidula unifasciata. Next base: position 122,114 of record CAJHNH020001940.1, on the reverse strand, counting down.
GTATAGTCATATACTTATACAGTTACACTTCTTACTATCTTACAGTTACAGGCTTCATTAAGTTATCGTTGGATTGGATATATCAATCTCCATCCAGTTGTGATGGTCCCATAAGTTAAAACCCCAATATATATAAAACTTCACTAGCATCCCTAGTTGTACTGTCGTATTCACTGTTTCAGCTCAGCCGTGTTAGTACTGCTGTTAGTGGTACGAACACTACAGTGCCGCTGCCTAACGTCCATTTTGACCGGAACGGTTTAATGATGGGCGATAGTAATTCTCGAACATTGTGGTTGGTTTGATTGCAGTTTTAGGCCATCACCATCAATTTCCACTTACGCTGTTTAAGTTTAGTTGAGTTGAGTCAAGAATTGACATCACAGCACTCGGGGCATTCCCGTACATGCTCCGTCCTCATCTTCAGCAGCCAGCGCAGAGTTCCAATACTGATGGTACCGTTCACAGTCTGGTTAAATGTCCGTTTTGCTGCCTTTCCTCTGAGTGCAGTGAGCCGGCCAGACCCTCTGGCTACACCCAGGTGCCCCATTCTCTCCAGGCCATAATAATCTTTTTTCTCTACTGATTCCGTTGCTAGTTCTAAAAGACCTTGACCACATCTGCCTTGTGGTGCAGATCCAGCCAATCTCTGCCTGTTCATTACCCACCACACAGGCATAGCCTTGAGAAAAGATCCAAAGTATGCTAACCACCCGTGACCTTACAAGTGAAGCTTGCCGCTCTGCTCGAAGCATGCATGTCTTCACCGTTCTCAGCAGGCTTTCAGAGTCTGTTACAGTAATGACATGTGTATACATCTTGTTTTCTAGCCACCGGAGAGCTGCAGTTACCGCCTCCACCTCCATTCTCATGCTAGATGTGGTTTCATATGCTAGGCTGTCTTGCACTAAAGATTTTCCATTGGCTTTCGCTACCAACCCTCAGGCACTTCTCTTTCCTCTCAACACTGAACCACCTGGATAGATAATCAGATCACCCGTTAAGCGATGCGGAGAGGAACATTTTGCGATCCATTGCTTGATGGGCAACAATGGCCATTGTCATTCCATCTCTATGTAGAAGCTCTTCAATGTCATCAATGCCCGGCTCTCTAGCGTAGTTGGCTAAACTGGATTGCGCGATGACCGGGTGACGAACTCCTTGTGGTCCGGGTTCACTCCCTGTGGTAGGCAGAAAAGCTACATTTCTCCCAGATTTACGGTATTTACAATGGAATCAAGGCCGAAAGGTTGCGATATCCATAATACCGAGCCTAAGGGTTAACAACTCATGGCTTCTGGATACTAAAACAAACAACAATGTCATCAATCAATTGTTTCATAGAACGGCCTCTTGATTCCACTGCATATCTTTTCATGTGTAGCGCATGCGTTTGTACTTGTTCTGGTGACATTCTTATTAGATGACCAAACCATTCTATCTTCTGTTTCTTAATGAATTTGCTGTATGCTGTTGTTCCTAAAGTTTGTCTGATGATATAATTTCTAACTTAGTCTCGGATGGTTAAGTTGGCAGCTTTTCTCATGCATTTCAATTCACAGGTGTTAATTTTACGTATGTTAGCCTTTGATAATGCCCAAGTCTGGCACTGGTCGCATAGGGTTAGTATGATTATGCTGTTTATAATCAGTTTCTTGACGCTCATTTTTATGTTTGGATGTTTGGTGTCAGTTGGTATATAAATGCATTGTCTTGTTGACATCTTATTTATAATTCCCGATCTGTTCTCCCCTCCTCGTAAAATATACTTCCTAAAGATTCAAATTCTAAAACTTTAGTAAAATGGGTGATTCAGTTTCAAAATGTTTTCGGCCAGGCTAAGAACTTTATGTAATATTAATATTGTGGTGTTTCATAATATTAATAATATACCCATAAGCAGTTTTGTATGTTACTGACCGTGTATGAATAACCACATACACTTCACCCAGCAAGTCCTTTACTTTAACAGAACGTCGCTCTCGTCACGGCCCGTCTGAAAGTCCCTACTTCTCTATACAATTTCCGCAACGTGCTTTTATAACCAATGCATTGCGGACGTCTGCTTCTGGTTCGTTTTGCTAAAACGGTACTGTGATATTGTCTCCTCCGTGTCTTAGCTGGTTTCTAGGGGTGTGTTCTTATTGAAGACATGACTGACACTCTAAGTAGACACAGGTGGTACGAGAAGACGATATCTCAATAATATACTTTATCACAATTTCACATACCATTTGTCCAGTCAGTGTCCACTACGAACTAGCAAGTCCAGCATTATAATATGACATTGTTCAGACATCAACTTGGAGTATTCTTTCGTTCTCACTCAGTACCTCTCGGTCCTCCTTCCTCACATTCAGAATACACGCCATGGTGGCTCCGGCAGTTCTAACATGGTGGTTCAACTTCTTGAGCAATCGGAAACTGGCTGGATGCCACTTCGGATCAGATCGTCGGCAGGCTGTCATCTTGTTGTCTTCTCTCAGAACAGACCTCCTCACATTGCCACAATACACTGTTACATTCACGCTGAATCTCAAATACACACTTTCGCTACGGCTGGCAAACACATACTGTCTGATTAGGCCTTTGTCCAATCTTTTAACCTTGTGCTGGGTTCTACGTGGCTTCACATGTTCGTCTACCTTGCTCGAGTTACTCATAACTCTACGAGTATTTGTACTATCCCGATTTTCTGTCATATCTCGAGGTTTCCCCCTCACATTATTCTCTAGGGAATCCCCGTATGAAATATCAACATTCCAATGTACCCTATATCGCCGTTCTCCCCAGGTCACTGAGGCCTAATTTGGCCAAAATGTCTCAGTTTTCAGGGTAGGATGCTGTTTATGGGCCGGTTATTCTTGATGCTCAGATCATGTTGGATGTTGGTGTTGTAAGAAGACGCTTCAGCCGCACATCTATACATGTGTGTGGCGCGTCGCCACGAAGTGAACATTGGGGTCGTTCATCTCCACTAACCACCCCGCCCCCTTTTGCATTACACATTTTCTAGTGAAAAAATGGGGGAGGGGTATGAGCCTGCCTTTTCTATTTCAAAGGAATGTTGAATAAAGAATCAACATCATAGCATTCGAGATATTCCCCTAAGTGCCACGTCCCCCATCTTTACCAGCAAATTAAGTCCCAATTCCGATGGCACCAGTAACTGATTGTATATCCGTCTCCAAGGCGGACGAAGTGCATAGGGGTTCACAGCAAAAGCGAATGGACCTCGCTTAGTGCAACAAAGCCTGACATATAATATCACAATGTCTAGTTTGAGAATGGAGGTGGAGGCAGTCACTGCTGCCTTCCGCTGGCTTGAGAATCAGCTGTACACACATGTCGTGATTCTAACTGTGACTTCTTTTTCTTCTTCTTCTTCTGCGTTCGACATCAGTCATGCTAAACACTGAGTTCCGTCTGGGTCACAAATAGGATTGTGCGTTTAAGGTCGCCACCGGTCCCCTATAGCTTCTCTTTTAATGTGGCTCCCTTGGGCCAGATCCAGTCTTTGCTGGGAGAGGTTAGGGCAGTACTGCAGTATGTGCTCAGGGGTCTGTCTTTCTGCTCCACAATCACAGGCAGCAGATTCTTTTATGCATATCCTGTACAGGTGTGCTCGAAGACCAGTGTCCAGTCCGAAGTCTAAAAATTGATGTTTGTTCTTTCCTGTTGAGTTTGTTTATGCTGTCACTCTCTGGTCTGTAATCTCCATTTTGCTTTCTCCACTCCCGCTTGAAAGACTGCTTTAGCGCTGTTTTGGTTTCCTTGTAGCTGTGTGGTGGATGAGGTTGTGGAAGATTACTCCAAGCTTTTGCCAACTCATCTGCTCTCTCATTTCCTTGAATACCAAAGTGGGCTGGTATCCACTGCAAGACCAGTTCTGCTTCCTTGGAGAGAAAGTCAATGTTGGTCCTTAGATCTGCAATTAGTTTGTCTTGTTTTTTGCTTGATAGTGCTTGAAGAATAGACAATGAGTCACTAAGTATAACAATTTTGTGCCCTCTGTGGTCTTGAGTGATGAGATGTTGGACTGCAGAAAGGAGAGCAGTTGCCTCAGCTCTGAAGTTAGTGCAGATGTCACCTGCTGGTAGAGAGAAAGTTTCTGCTCTACTGCTAGGGGGTTTAACGTTCTAACTGACTCATAGGGCATGCTAAGAAAGGTGGAGACATGCATGCTTCGTGCAGAATGGCAAGCTTCACTTCAGAGGTCCAGGGTAGTTAGCGTCCTATGGATATTTTCTCCAGGTCATGTGTTGGGAAATGAGCAGGCAGATAGACTGGCTGGCTCTGCACCACTTGGCGGTGAATTGATGTACGATAAGCTGGATATTGTGAGGGCGTTTTGGGAGCGAGTGAACAGTGCAAAGGCACAGATAGATCATTATGGTCTGAGGAGAATGACGTTGCGAGGAGTTACCAGGGGATCTGACAGACACTTAACATTCAGGGGAAGGGTAAGACGGATACACAAACAGACAGTTACTGGTGTCAACAGAATTGGATCTCTTCACTTGCTGCTGAAAGTGGGGAGAGGGAGCTTATGGGAGTTTCCCGAGTGCTATGTTGTAGATTTGTAATTCAACATTCTACTGTTCTTTTCAAATCACTAAGTTTGGCAGCCATCTTGTAAACTATTTGTTTCACTGGTAATGTCCAGGTTCTTCACAACTTTCTTTTCATCCACTTTCACTGTTCTTCTCAAGTCACTAATCGACCCTCAGCCATCTTTCTAACTATTTCTTACAAAACTGACAACTTCTCTCTAAACGGACTATCTTGATACCTTTTTCTCGTCAAGTCATTCTCTGAGGCTGACATATTTTCACTGATCAGAGGCCATCTTGCCAACTTTTTGTTTCACTTCTCAAGTCACTAACTGTCCATCGACGTTCCTGCAAATATATTTTGTAAATTAGGACTTTTTTTTCACAGTGACCATCTAGACAAATCTTCTTCTTATCAAAATATTCACTGTAAATAACATGTCTTTCACTAAACATCCACCATCTTGTCAACTATTTATTGCAAATGGGCAACTGTTTGTTCATGGTCGGCCAGAGGGCAACTTTTTTCACGGTCGGCCAGAGGACAATTTTTTTCACGGTCAGCAAGACAGACAAAGTTCCTGTCAGGTATATAATTTTCACTCTAAACCAGACTCTTTTAATCCTTTAAGGCCATTTTTTATTTAAACCAAAGGGGACGATTTTTCATTATGGCCAGGACACTGTGGGGTTTCTGGCTCCAAGATGGCGGTGCATTGTCACGGTGGACAATGTGTCAACTTTCCTAGACTGTACTGTGAATTTTCCATCCACACAACTCATCATCCATAGCAGGGTTGTTCAACTAAGATTACACAGGAGCCAAAATGTTGAAAATGGGGATGATCACGGGCCAGATACCTGAGCCTCAGCAAAGAAAGATCATCAGTACAATACAACTGGCAAACAATTGTGGGCCACTTGCTAGCCCTGATATAGATCAGGTTGTTTACATCTCTGACAGATTCTCTCTCTCTCTCTATCTATCTATCTCTCTAGCCAGCTACATATTCAAGGTTACAATGGAAATTAAAGGCGAAGATGCAGCAACCTCCGGTTCAGGCACAGCCCTTGCGCCCAGCTTCTGATTGTACTTTTCAGCCATTAACAGGTAGCTGGCTAGAGAGACAGAAATTACCAGTTAAATAGATAGATGGTACATGATTAAAGGTATATCATAGCCCCCTTATAAAATGTGTGTGGGGGCAAGGTCTAATGTTAGTCAGGGGCAACAGGAGGGAACTCAAGGATCTTTGTGCCCCTTCCCCACACTTAATGTTACTTGGCTAGACAATTTGTAAAGTGGTGAAGAGTGCGTGGTTTGAAGGTTCGCTAATGTTTTCTTACCTAATTGGATGGGGGGGGGGGGGGGGGAAATAATGATGTACAGAGTGAACTAGGCAGTTGTGACAACACAATTGTCTCAACCTTACATTCATTGACAAAACACCCTGGATACTTTGGTCTCACTAAAATTTGAATGGATGAGATCAGTTGTCCTTTCCTATTGATGTTATGCAAAATAATGCCAGTGGTTCTTATATAGAAGAACTGAAGTACTTTCAGACTGTGACAGGTACCATAAGTATTGGACCTCTGCGCTGGCTGCTGAAGATAAGGATGGAGCATGCATGGGAATGCCCCTAGTGATGTGATGTCAATGCTTGACCCAAATCAACTCAATTCAACTAATGAAGATTAAGCTCCACTAGAAGTGCTCAAAACCTTAGAAATTTTACAAGTGAGACAGACGTTCGATTTGAACAGTAGAAGATCAAACCCAGTGGCTTTGAGTCTACAGGACAACATTAGAACTAGGCATCATTCAAATATGAAACAACATAAGTATGGGAGCTTCAACACCCATATTGTCATCAACAGCAAAAGCTTCTTAATTCAGGAAAACTCCAACATTAAAAAACAACAATTACCCTAAAATCCCCCAAGCCACTTCTCAATAACTACACAGTCACTGGTCACAATACCATCTGTATTTCATTATAGGGAGCTTTTAAAAATGAATATCAACTACCCAACCAACTCGTCATAAATAAGTACAAAAACTGACAAATTTGATTTCCAACTGTAGCATTGAAAAACAAAAAGCTTTCAATAATAAAATTTAAACACTGCACAAAATAACTGTTTCTCACTTTAGAGGTTGAAATTTAATAGTGATAAACAAAACAAGAAATACAAAAACTTATCAAACAAATGTTGGATGTGGTGGAGAACAAGACTATAGCATATTTTAAAAAAACAAGCATAAACTGTGAAAGAATACAGGAAGTAAGTAAAGCTTATGTAGGCACATAGCACACGGAGCTAGACAAATATTTTCATAGACCAGTCTATGTGACAATAGCCAGTGGTAGCCAGAGTGCGAATAATTGACATCTTAAAAGATCTGAACATCAAGGAAGATTGGCTAATAAACAGCATCCTTTCTCCAAAGCTGAAATATTTTGGTCATATCAAGCGCCACAACAGATTGGAAAAAATTATAGCAGAAGGCATAGTACCAGAAAGTAGGGACAGGGGCCGACCGACACGAAGATGGGCACAGGACATAAGTGACTCCTTGAGTGTGAAAGTGCATGAGGCGGGAGAACAAGCGAGAGACCGAGTTTCTTTCAGGCAGACTGTCATAAGAGTGACATTCTGCAAAGGACCTGCTACATGATGATGATGATGAGCCACAGTGCACTGGGTCGCAAATTATTCCTCCCCACAGCGCTCAACAGCAGAAGTGGTTGATGATGATGATGATGAGTCTATAGGTAATGTGACCAACATCATGTTGGTTGTCTTTACTTCCCAGAACCTTATTTGGTTCCTATTTTAAGCTCGCCCAACCTGGCAGCCAAGTTAATTTTAATGAGGATCTGAACCAAGACCTTTTGCACCAGCAGGCATGTGTATAGCCACCATGATAACACTGCCCCCCATGCAAGAATATAAACACATAAATCAATAAAATGATGGCACTAAGACAACGCTTGTTGCTCCATCAGGCTCATTATTTCTCAGTACGCAATGCCAGTCTGGAACATCCTTTAACTCTTTCAGGACCATGAATTTTGACAGACTTGGCCCACATTTATTTCTCTCTACAAAAATGACACAGGGGGTGGTGTACAAAAAGGCAATAGAGAATGTAATATACTTCTAATCACTACAAAAGTATGTTTTTTTAAGAGAAATTAATGTACATTTTGAATCTGATAATAAGTGCATGTTTAATACTGTTATAGTTAGTTGGAAAAATTAATTTCAGAACAAAAAAATTCTTCACTTACCATGGTTCTGCCGCCATAAAAGCAGTAACAGTAAAAGTAAGGGACCCTTTTCCACGCCTTTCATTTTATAAACCAATGGCACAAGATAGGTGATGTGGTCAGCATCACGCCGGGCACCTTTACTTCCCAGCGCTGCACCTGGTACCCACTCAAGGCTGGGTCGATCTGGGAGCCAAGGTCATTTTTAAGATAAGTTCGGCTCCGCCAGGGAGCAAACCCACGACCGTCTGATCCGCAGGTGAGCATGGCGACTCCCGCTATAAGAGCAGTGAAGATCCAAATTTGAGAACAACACTTTGAAGTTTGTCAAATTTCCGAATATATTCCAAAGTTATAATAAGTTTCTTGATTAGTTTAGTACTCAGAGGCTCTAAGTTCTCACATAGTGCTGAACAAAATTTCAGAGAAAAAGTGGCATAAAAATGTATCATTACACACACGCTGTTTAGTAATTACTTTGTAGTTAAATACAGACAGTAGCTGCAATGATCAATTAAGCTTAGCCATAGTATGGTATGGTCTATTTGTTTACAGCACTTTCCTTCTCTTAAACCCTAAATACAGTAGCAATGGAACATTCTCTGTGTCCAGCTCGTCAGAATCGCTAGATTCCCAAACAGCTGATCGCTTAGCTGCTGCTAGTGTAACTTAACCGTCTGAATCACTTTCCGGAAAATCTAAATTTTCATTATCATTATCAGAATTGAAAACATCTGACTGAAACAATTTCTGAGCTTCGGCCACAGAAAGACACATAATGCGGCCTGTACTTGTGGTTGGAACACTGCTGGTGTCTATGGTGTCAAACAGGAAATTCCTGGAAAGGAATGAGATCAGTTTGCGACTATACCTGGCTGAAAAAAGGCTCCTATGCAAAGAAAACAAGTTAGAGTAAACTTCCCTGAATACTTTTAAAGTAGCTTCGAACATTAGAAACAAATATGGAGCTGTGTGCGAAGCAATATGTATGGGACATACGATCGACACTCACAATGTTGTTTGGGCAAATTGGAACTTTTCAATCAATACTCACAGCGTTGCTCGGCCTTAAAGAGTTAAGCCTGTGTCAGTGCTTTGATGTACTTGTCTGAACACTTTAAGCTCATCCACATTAGTAACTGGCACTCCGGACAGCGAGAGTTTGGTAGCTCTGGGTTTTCTTTTCATGCCAGCTTCAGCTCTTCCTGTGCAGCGAGATGCTTTCATGTGAGCCCTCAACCCTTCTCTGTAGATATATGTCCGGCCACACACGTCACAAGCATAAGACCTTTTTCCTGTGTGTCCTAAACGATGATCCAACAAGGAAGAACTATAACTGAAGCCTCTGCCGCAAATTTCACACACATAGAAATACTTATCACTGTGCATTCTCTTATGCTTACTCAACTCTCCCAAAGATCGTGTGCGCTTGCCACAAATTTCACACTCGTATGGCTGTTCTCCTGTATGCCAACGTCTGTGATGTTTTAAATTTGCTTTTTGAGCGTAAGTTTTTCCACACAGCTCACAGGTGAACCTCTTTTCCCTGGAGTGGGTCTCCATATGACACTGCAATCTACGCTGGCAGACAAACAGTTTCCCACAAATCTTGCACATGTGATCCGGTTCTTCTGTATGCTTTTCTACATGCTTAGCCAATGATTCTTGTCTCCTGTAAATAAAGCCACATATGCCACATTTATTCTGAGGCTGCAAATGATTCTTCAGGTGTCCAACCAGCCTGAAGACATTACTGTAAGGTCTCTGACATAAATCACATACAAACCTACCATTGATCACATGTTTCTCACTATGTTGCTTATAATCTGTTGAACTCGGAAATTCCTCCCCACAGTGCCAGCACAAAAAGCTCCGTTTATGATTATAATTTATGTGATTATTCAGGTATCCTTTCTTACGAAACACCTTCCCACAAACTGTGCACTGGAAGTTTTTAACATCTCTCTTTGCCTTAATTCTCACGGCAGGTCCTCGGCGTGCAGCCTGCATCCTCTGTTCCACAGTGTGTGTATTTGTATAATGCACCGCATAGTTTTCTGCGTCTGCATATGTTGCTTTGCAAACTCTGCAAATAAATTCAGAGCAGTCTTTATGTTTTGTTAAAAGATGTTTCTTGAAGCAATTCTGACCAGCAAAAACACTACTACACTGGCAACATTGAAACTGTTTCAATTTAAAATTCTCCCTGGCTTCAGCAGTTGAAGTCAGCGGTGCTGACATCTTGTTGCTATCTTCACCCACTTCACTAGTACACGCTGCAGCAGCTTCACTATTCCAATCATCCTTCTCAAGGCTTGTGACAGCCAACCCTTTATCTATCTTTCCAAAGCACACATCTTTAATTTTCATAAATTTGTTAAATTTATTCTTTCTCTCCACATTCCATTTGTTTTGTACTCCTTGCAACTGACCACCAACATTTTTCTTACCTGCTGAAAGAGCATTATCTTTTTCTGGGTGAAGAAAAGAAGAATCTGCACTAACAGAATGTGAATTAAATGCCACTGATGTAGACAAATCTCTATCCTGTGAACTGCTGCTTCCGGACTGATCAAACATCTCAAGGCCTACATTACTGGTAAGAGTTTCAAACCTAACAGGATTATCATCCCTATAGCTGCCATGTGATTTCTCACTGCCGTTATAATCTAACTTATTATAACAAAGCTTTTCTGCATTTGAAACACTCTGATCCTGAGATTCAGTCGTCTGTGAACTACCTACTACATTTGTTCCTATGCTATCTTTTAAATTTATGAATTCACAAATTTCTACCTGTTTCTGCAAAACAACAGAATTGTCATCCAAGTTGTTGGACATGTCCTGTTTCAAGCTGAAATAGCGGAACCTTTCAAACAATAGAATAAAATATGGAAGGCAAACCTGCTCAACAATGTGTAAAACCTTTGTTAACTTCTCCAGATTTAAATTATATACTTTCAGTGATGAGCATATAGAATTTATATGATGGCTGCCTGCAAAAAGTAACAATGACGACGAATCTCCAACTGAATCTCTATGTAATTCTGTGCTCTGATACAACAGACATTTTTTATAGAAACTATCCCATGTCTGCCATAAGGTGCCATCCTTATTAATTTCTTGGGGAAGATGTAAAATGAATTCCATGATATAAAATGATCTTCCACAAACTGAAATTTCTATTAAATGTTACATGTATTCCCAAAAAATACTGCTTGGATTCCGTCATCAAAATCTGCTTGAATATACTTGGATAGGTCTTGCTTGACAATTCCAACAAGCTTTCTGGAATCAAAACGTAAATCAAATAGACATGCTGACAATACAAGTGAGAAGGTAATTGTTTACAGTGAACTCCACAGGGACACAAACAACAATAAAGTAACTTCACTGCTGATAAATACAAGTATATAGATAATGAACAATATAACATACATTCTCAGGACCTGATTGGAGTAATAAGAAACCTGAACTTATGCTTTATGTCAGTGGTTCTCAACCTTCCTAATGCGGCGACCCTTTAATCCAGTTCCTCATGTTGTGGTGGTCCCCAACCATACAATTATTTTCATTGCTACTTTATTTCTTCAGTGAATACGTATGTGTTTTTCTATGGTCTTTGGCGACCCCTGTGAAAGGGTCGTTTGACCCCACAAAAGGGTGGTGACCCACAGGTTAAAAACTGCTGCTTTAGAGACTAAGTAAAATAATGACCCTTTTAGTACCAGCTAGGCATATGATGCTAGACTCATATTTGTATAGACCAATCAGCACGTGATGGTTGATGTGGTCAACGTCATGTGGTCCGCCTCTACATCCTGTGACATTACTTGGTATCTAAATCAGGTTAAGTCAACCTGCCAGTTAAGGTCATTTATTTTAAAAACAAAATTACAATTAAATGCAAATTTGAATGTTTTAGTCTGGCAAGTGAGGTACAGTCATTACTCTACACCCACTCCCCTTTTTTCATTATCATCATCATCATCATAAACCACTTCTGCCGTTAAGTGTCAGGGGGAGGAATATTTTGCGATCCAGGGCACACTGGCTATTGTATAGACAAGCTGTATATATATTCATAGACAAGCTCAAGTCATTGCTCTGTTTTCCCAGTGTGGGTTCCGGGGCCCTATTATAGGGAAAACAAGAATAGACCCACTGCCTACCCCAAAAGCATGCCGTAAGAGTCGATTAAATGAGAGCTTCCTTCAAAGTCAGAATGCATCTGCCTGAGAGGCAAGGAACTAGCAGTCTGCATTCAAATGAGTCAGATCTGTAAAACAGATGCACGCGCAACACTCAGGTTCTGGAACAGGACTGCCGTCCAGAAGGGGACAAACAACCAGAACTTTCCACATGAGTTTACAGCTGGTGAACGCAAAGAAGAAGAAAAATTTCAACGTCTGAAACATGAGAAGAAACTGAAAACATAAGGAAATAATCAAGTCTAGAAATATTTGGCATCAGTTTCAAACTATCATTTAGATCAGCGCTTCTCAACCTGTAGGTCGCAACCATTTTGCGGGTCGAACGATCCCTTCCCAGGGGTTGTCTAAGACCAGAGAAAAACACATTTTCACTGAACTTTTGAAGTAGTAACACATTTTTCTTTCTATGGTTGTGGTTCACCACAACATGTAGAACTGTATTAGAAGTTTGAGAACCAGTGATTTAGTTGAAGACGGTCAGATTTTGTCGGACATATTATGAGAAGAAATGCACCCAAGTACTTGCTAATGATTTGCATGATTGATGCAAAGAGATAAATATCTGAATGGCTTAGCCACATAGCTGGGGCAAGTCAAGAACCGTGACCTGATCGTGACTTTGGTATTCATGTGAGATGGTAAAATATGACAGCCTATGATTATCGATTTGACACATGATGATAATAACTAGGGCTGTACCGAATAGTGATTTTCACTATTCTGCCGAATACGAATAGCGGGACCAACTATTCGGCCAAATACGAATAGTGTATAGTCTATAAAATATATCTAAAAAAAATTTTTTTTTAAATTCCTAATGTCAAATATATGCTGAACTTTTACTTCACATAAAGTAGCACAGAATAGTCATCTTCTTCTTTAGCATTCTGAGCCCTTGAGGTTTACTGCTGCAGATATCACTCGTCTCCATTCATCTCTCTGGCTGGCCTTATCTTCACAATTTCTGACACCATTTGTTTGCAGGTCTGGCTGGATTTTATCTCTCTAACTTATTTTTTGTCTGCCTCGTGGTCTATGACCATTCCTCTCTCAGGTGTATACAGTTTTTACTTCTCTGTCATCTGTCATTCTTTCAATATGCCCCAACCATTTTAGTCTGTTAGCTCTCATGATGCCTGTGATCAATGGTGATTTAAACAGAGTGTTGCGTTGTTGCTTCTCACTCTCCATTCCCCGCTGTTAGCATCTTTGATGGGTCCAAAGATTTGTCGTAAGACTGTTATCGAAAACCTGTAATAAGGCCTCATCTCTTTTATTTCTGCTTCAAGTTTCAGAGCCTTATAAAACGACTGGTCGTTTTATATATTTCGATCTTGGTGTTGCGAGACAGACACTTTGACTTCAGCAGATGTTGAAGGGCATAGTATACTTTATTTCTAGATTGTATTCTAAATTCTATTTCTTCTCTCAGCATGTTGGAGCAGTTGAAGTTTGCACCCAAATACTTATGTGTTTCCGTTCCTTTGATTTTCATATTATCGACTTGGATGTGTCCCGGAGTTTATATTATTTCCATGTCTAGTTAGTATTCGTACAGAATAGTAAACATTTAAAAACAAGTTATGTTCTGCATCCTTCAGTCAGTCTGTGGTAACTAATAACTAGGAATGAAAGAATCCTAAGTATTATAACAAGTAACTAAACTTGTAAATTGTCACTGACAGCTTGGTTAATGCAGGAAAACTGCATTAGCTTTCAACAAAACCAATCGTTCCATGTTGTCAGCATTAAGGCCGTGTATGCAGAAGCGAGTGTAAGGTAACTACTATTCGTATTCGGCCCGGCTGCAACTATTTGGCCTAATACCGAATAGTCAATAGGTCCACTATTCGGCCCCAAAGCGAATACGAAGCGAATATTCGGTACAGCCTTAATAATAACTGACTTCAAACAGATCTTATATAGTCAACAATCATTTAAGAATTTTTATTTTAACTTCTGTCTTAACTATTACAAAGATGGTTGGCATGTTGTGTTGTGGTTCACAGATAAGCTGTGATATCTGCACCTTTTGGCCCAATATATCCAATATCAGCAGCCATATAGTCACCCCCCCCCCCCTCCCCCTCATTATTCTTATTAGGGATGGTGAGTCTCTTCTTGACATCAAAGATCGATCGATCAAGGAACTTCAGGAGTGGAAATTTTCTGGAAACTTAGACACAATGTCAATTTGTTAGAGAAAATCTGGATTCCAATGAGCTATATATAGCTGGAAAAAAAAAAAAAAGAGAGGAATTAAGTTTCACATCCCTCGTAGTCTTAAAACTGCCAGCTGTGTTTGAATGTAGTGTTGAGTAGTTATATCGAAATGAAGCAGTTAACACAGTTAAATGTTATATAATTGTAATTATTAGATTCTCCATCCCATTATACTTTAAAAAAAAAAAAAAATTTCATTTCTATAAGGTATGAGGCTGATCTACAGTAGGATTTGTAAGATAAGGAAGCTCCTCAAACCATTGCAAGTGAAGAAATCAGCATTAAATTTGTTGCTTGCTAATACGCCTTTAGAGTGTTTTAATTATCAATAGTTTTTTTAGCATAGTTATTTTGCAGGCTTCTTAAACTGATTAACACTGTAAAATTTGAATTTACATTCATATATTAAGTTTATTCCCTATGACATGATAGTGGCAATATACAAAAATGTTTTTAATTAAATCAAGTTATGACCGGTACAAGTAAAATACATAGGGGGGTGGGGGAATTTATACAGAATTAAATTCTAAATAATATATAGCAAGAACACGGAAGGAGCTGCAGGTGATGACAAATTATGAGGCACTCTTCTGAATATTGGTCACAAATTATTCACTGTTTAAAAAAAAATCACATTCAGGGCCTTAACAGGTCATAAAGTTAAAAATATGGAATAGGAACACTACGAACTATGCTTCACGTTATTATATAATTTTATGGGAATTAAACTCTTGCTTCTTCGGTAGTACAGTTGTAAGTATTCCACCTGTCATGCTGGAGACTAGTGTTCGCTTCCCGCCGGTAATAATTTGTTAAGCTCTTAAAGAGCGGTTGGCAAGTTGTGTTGTGGTTTACAGACAGACTGCGAAATCTGCGCCGTTAGCCCCAACACATCCAATTTCAGCAAAGTCCTCATAAGCCACCTTTTACAGTATGCTTTTTAAGTGGCAGGGGATCTTTTTTCCCCCTTTAACATGTGGCCCTGGAACCCACAAGGCGAGTCACGAGTAATGTGAACAATGGATCAAAATCTATTCGTCCCCACGCTGCCTCAATGGATCGAAAACTATTCCTCCTCAAGGCGTTTAGCTTAAAGCCTAAATATTGCTATCCATCGAGCAATAACCGCAAAAGTGGAAACTGATAATGATGGCCTAAATGTTTTTACTACATAACCTCCTGAGGCTCTCAAATGGATGTTTTTCGCAGTGAAAAATTTAGGACTGTATTAAGAAGAGTGCCAATTATAATAATAATAGGAAGACTTGATAGTCCGAGATGGTTACAGTTGCCTCCGAAACAAGACTTTAAGTCCAGAAGTGGAAGAACTGCTAAAACTTTCCTGCTGCATTTACAGCAAACTGGTCTATCCTCCGAATAACGGTCCTAAATTATCAGGGCGGAAAATATACCCTAACAGGGCCTCAGTCACGTGTCAATTGCACACTTCTGGGGACTATAATGCCACAGCTGAATTGCTAACTTTCGGCAACCTCTGCCACCGCCGAGAGTGACCCCCACGCCGCATGAGTGGTGTGGATTGGGACTAAACTAGATGGCTAGGTCTCACAAGCAGCAGGCATCTCCTGCAGCTTCCTTCATTTTATTAGCCCCAGTCACTCTCGGCGGTGGAGGAGGTTGCCAAAAGTTAGCAATTCGGCGGTGGCGGATTGACACGTGACTGAGGCCCTGTTAGGGTATATTTTCCACCCCCATAATTTAGGACCATTATTTGGAGGATAGCCGCAAACTGTAATGCAGAGAAAGAAGAAGAAATTTTTTTGATTTCAAAGCAAGAATTTAAAAATTCATGTTTGAAAACTAGCATACCAATATATTCATGACATAAATATTACATTTTCCTTGCTCAAGTCTTCGCAATTTCGGGTCAGCCGTGATCGAGGTAGATCGTTGTTTTGTCTTCTGTTCTAGTTCTATTTTGCAAACTATTTCTGAGGCCTGGGTGATTCATTCGTTAAGATTAATGCATGTTGATACTAAACTAACTAACAAGTTTTAATGTTAGTTTTTTAATTTTTAATAATTAAAATAATCTATTTGCCCTGCACGGTTTAGTTATGATTCATTCATTATCCTGTTGTGCTATTACACATAGGTCTCGCAGTCTCTTACCCCATTTCGTCAAATCCTGAGCAATCAGTTTAATATCATGGATAGAATTCAGTCGGGCAGCTTTGGCCTCTCACTAACGTTCCTCTTAGTTTACTAATGATGGTCGAGCGGTTAGTATCTCTCGAACGTTGTGGTTGGTTTGATTGTAGATCAGTAAAATGTGTAATCCGATTTCAAAATATTATATTGGTTAGCCACAAATCAAAAGTTTGTTGAATGTTGAACTGAACAAGGAGTCGACACCATATCGGGACACTTCCATAAGCGCTCCGTCGCAATCTTCAGCAGCAAGCGAAAAGATCCAATTCCGATGGTACCAGTTGCTAAATCACAACAACAAAAACATCTGCATCTAACAATACTAACATTGTGTCATGACACCAACGGACTGGCAAGCAGGTGCCACGGAGATGGAAATTCAGCAATTAATTCAAGATAATGCTCGCTCAGAGGATTTGATCATTTGTACAGATGGTTCAGTGTCAAGAGGCAAAAAAGTGCTTAGGGTTTCTTAGTTTAGTTTCTTAGGTCGACGTTTGACGAAGGAAAGCCTAGCATATCACAACATCCACCTTAAGAATGAAGGTGAAGGCGGTCACAGCAGCTTTCCGCTGGTTAAAGAACACGACACACACACATATCGTGATTGTAACTGACACAGAAAGCATGCTGAGGAAGATCAGGACAAGCATGCTTCGTGCAGAGTGGCAGGCTTCGCTGCGGAGGACACGGGTGAGGGGTATTGAATGGATTTTTTTTCACCGGGGTACCCCGGTATGTAGGGAAATGAACAGACAGACTGGCTTGGTGGAATACTGATACATGCTGCAGGAGATAGTGGATTCTGGAGAGGCATGATCGCCCACGCCAGTCGGCAAGGCACCTGATGATTATGATATATTGCCAGCAGGTGCCACGGAGATGCAAGTTCATTAATTAATTCAGGATAATGCTCGCTCAGAGGATTTGATCATTTACACAGACGGTTCAGTGTCAAGAGGCAAAAAAAGTGCTTGGGGTTTCTTAGCAAACGTTAGTGGTCGATGTTAGTGCAGGAGTGCCTAGCATTTGATACCACAACATCCAGCTTAAGAATGGAGGTGGAGGCAGTCACTGCATCTTTCCGCTGGCTAGAGAACACCACACACACACACACACACAAAGTGATTGTTACTGACACAGAAAGCAGGCTGAGGAAGATCAGGACAGGCATGCTTCGCGCAGAGTGGCATGCTTCGCTGCGGAGGACACGGGTGAGGAGTATTGTCTGGATTTTTTCACCGGGTACGCCTGTATGTTGGGAAATGAACAGTGGGCACAGACTGGCTGGCTTTGCACAACTTGGTGGAATACTGATACATGATAAGGCAGACGGGGTTAGTGCCTTGTGGGATAATGTGTACAGTTCAGAGGAGCAGATGGGTCACCACAGTCTGGTGAGATTGATGCAGGGAGGAGGGGGCGGGGGAGTGACGAGAGGTTCTGGCAAATGCTTGAGGCTCAGATGAAAGGCAAGACGGACGTTAATCAGAATGCTACTGGCACCATCAGTATCGGAACTCTTCGCTGGCTGCTGAAGATGGGGACGAAGCGCTTATGGGAATGCCCCGAGTGCTGTGATGTCGGTTCTTGAATCGAATGAAATCAAATCAACCAATGGAATTTACGCAATTTTCATGTTGTTTTATGAAAAGTAATAGCACTTTTTTCCCCGGGGACTCACATCTAATAAGTTGACACGATAACTTGACCCCCTCACTGAACCACCGGTACCTAACACTGCACCATGACACACTGTCATAATTGTTAAATTTTTCTTCTATATAAAGTCATGGCACCATATGTTGTGACCTCTCAATGACCCCTAATACTCCATATGAACCCATCTGACATGACCGCTTGACACCCACGCGAAGCCACTTGCACCTACCACCTCGACATGACGTATAAAGTCAAATGACGGAAGTGATGAGAAGAAAGATGCGTTTTACACCCAGTTAGTTTAAATGACAAACGTAGTCCCCAAACACGACCTACTTCAAGTCATGAGGGACTTGTACACGAAAGTGGGAACGGATAACATAGGACTTCAATCCATCATAAAGAAACATGGGCTAAGGAAGAGGAACAATAACGGAGAAGGGCTGACCGACTTTTGTTTCTACCACAATCTAGTCATTGGTGAAACAGTCTTCACGCATACAGATATTGACAAGTATACATGGACGTCACCTAATGGCAACACGAGGAACCAGACTGACCACATACTGTACAATAAGAAGTGGAGGACCTCGATACAAGATGTATTTGCTAGAAGAAAACCTGACGTCTGGAATGATCACAACATAGTGATTTGTAAATTGAAGCTTAAATTAAGAAGAAGCAAGAAAAAGACTGTAAGCCCGTTATTTGATTCAGCCCAGCTCAGGACATTAAAAGTCGAAGACGATTTTTGCGTCGAACTAAGAAACCAGTTCGAGGTGTTTAACCACCTACCAGAGACAGCAAATATTGAAGAAGAATGGGCACAGTCTAAAAAAGCGTATTGCAATGCAGCCCAAACAATACTCGGTATAAAGAAACATGTGAGAGAGGAATGGATTTCTAAAAAAATCTTGGTCTAAAATAGAAAAAAAAATGCAAAAAGAGCACATAAACCTTGCAAAGAGCACATTGGAAAATTTGGCCACACAGAAAACATGCAAAACCAAACATAAAAAAGTGAAGAAAAGCTTAAAGAAAGACAATAAGGAATACTTGGAACTCAAAGCTGCCAACGCGGAAGAAGCAGGTACTGCCAGAACATTGTATATAAAAAAAGAATCTTAGTCGGAAATATTTAAGCTTTAATGAAGGAAGCCTGAGAGACAGAACAGGAGAAATAATCACTACGGAAAGAAGAGGAAAAGCTGACAGATGACAAGAATATTTTACCGATTTGAAAAATGGGCCAGCATCAGAGATCCCAGTGAAAACAGTAGTAGGCCAACTTCTAGAAATGGATATTGGGCCAGTCAGTGTAAATGAAGGGAAACAGCAATAAGCAGTTTGAAGACTGGGAGAGCACCAAGTGAAGACCAAATTAATGCTGACATGTTGAAGGCTGACCCACAAATTACAGCAGAAGAATTACATGGCATATTTAACAAAATATGAATAAATGAAGAGGTCCCAACAGACTTGGAAAAATATGTTGTGATCATCCAGCTACTAAAGGAAGGTGATCTCTCATACTGCAACAGTTGAAGAGGCATAACGTAACTCTAACTTCGTCCTTCTTAGGACGAAATTTTTTGTCATTTGAAGCCCTACTCTGGCTTTTGTCAGGGGCCGCAATATAGGCAGGTCATATATGGCCAAATGTCTGAACGCGGTTTCTGGGACCTCTCCACGGTGATCCTCATCCGCATGGTGACACTTTTAGTCATCGGGTGTTTGTCGCTTGTGTGATGTCCTGGTGGGGTAAAAAATCCAATCCAATCCAATCCGAGGCATAACGTTATTGTCTGTACCCGGAACGGCACTCTGTATTGTGATATACAACAGAATGAAGACGTCAATAGACAAGAGCTTTGTCGGAAAATCAGGCAGCATTCAGAAACTACTGTAATCATATTTTCACACTCAAGAAATTTTGTAGAACAAGCTTTAGAATGAAATGCCACATTATATATATACACTTTATACACTTAGAAAAGTACTTTGACAGTCTAGATAGAACATTGATATGGAGGATCGTTGCTGCGTTTGAGTTGTAAAATCTATCTATCTTTTTTTTTTTCTCACCCCACCAGGACACCACGCAAGCGATAAACACCCGATGACACAAAGTGCCACCATGTGGATGAGGATCACCGTGCAGAGGTTCCAGAAACCGAGTTCAGACAATAGACCATATTTATGGCCTGGCTATATTGCGGCTCCTGACAAGAGCCAGGGTGGGGCATCAAATAACAGATGAGGATGACTGACTGACTGACTTTCTACCCCACTAGGACATCACGCAAGCGATAAACACCCGATGACACAATGTGCCACCATGTGGGTGAGGATCACCGTGGAGAGGTCCCAGAAACCGCGTTCAGCCTTTAGGCCATATTTATGGCCAGGCTATATTGCGGCCCCTGGAAAAAGCCAGAGTAGGGCTTCAAATAACGAAACATTTTATCCTGAAAAGGACAAGAAGTATTATACTTTGTAAATCACTGTGAGAAATAAATTGTAGCAAGATTTTAAAGAACCGTTAAATTGACTGCAGACGATTATTTTGTTGTTGTTGCCTAAACACCTTGCATAAACCATACAGTCTGTATTATAAATAATAATATAAATCTTCTTCTTTTGTCAAAATCTGCTTGTGCCGCTAGGCGTCGCAGTCTATCAGATGATCGGCAACCGAGCCAGGGCGCGCTCAGTCGCTTCATATGCCGTGATGTTATGAAGTCTCAAGTTGTCCGTGACTCCTTCAATCCATCTTCTTCTTGGTCTTCCCCTGCCTCTTGTTGTTTCGATTTTCATGTTGTATGCTCTTGATGCTGGCATCGTTGGTTCCATTCTCATTAGGTGACCAAACCATTTCATTCTTTGCTTCTCAATAAATTTAACGATGGGTATGGTTCCAATAGTTCTTGTAATCACATCGATTAACAATTTGAATATTGCACTTCCGCTTTCAGAACACAGAAGTAGATATTTTTAGCATTCTGCTAGGAACTATCTCTCTTCGTTAAATGATTCGAAATTGCTTCCTTTGAATGTTCTGCATTTTCGCTCTTCAAAGAAATTATTTGTGCATTAGCCAAAACTAAAGCAGCATTTCAAACGATGAGCCTATTTTATGTAAAATATCTTTGCTATTTTGGTCAGGTCTTTCTCGGAGAGAAGAAAGGTGTATGGAAGTGAGCCGTTGGACAGTCAGCGAATTGGTGAGAAGTTGGACTCTTTATAATTATCCTATCCCAGATGACGTCACAGGACAGTCCAACATTTTAGAGGGCGGTAAGACTGGGTTTTCCGGCTTTCTGATGCTTTTAACGACCCCAAAACATCTAGAACTGGCCCAAACCCCAATGTCAGTGGAAGTTGTTATTGGGTGGGATTAAAGAAGAATCCTACGTTATGTTACGTTATCGCGATCGAAGTCTCTATGCGCTTTCAGTCCTCCGATGCAGTAGCCACTCCAAGGCACCTCTACTGATTGTTCCTATGAGGAGTTGGTTACACTATCTCCTGTATTTACATGGAAAACGACATAGACGTGCTTCATAAGGCTTAACCCCTCGGTAACGCACTCGTGTTATTGTCAGTGATTCGCCATTTTCTCCCCCCTTGTCCGCACAGCGTTGAGGATACCAGCTCTTCTTCACGTTTGCATTGGTGCATTACTTGCCAGCGGATCAGCTCTTTCATTACTATTTACTCCCTTGTGCCCAGGTCCATTCAGAGCATAGACTACCTGTCAAGAATTACAAATGAGTAAATGTAAAAAAAGTAAAGGACCCTTTTCCACGCCCTTAGGCGTATAGGGCATATAGGGCTAGACATATATTTTATAGCCCAGTCGGCACAAGATGGGTGATATGGTCAGCATCACGCCGGCTGCCTCTACTTCCCGGGACTGCACCCGGTACCCACTCAAGGCTGGGTCGACCTGGGAGCCAAGGTCATTGTTAAAAAAAGTCCCGCTCCGCCAGGGAGCGAACCCACGACCTTCCGATCCGCGGCGAGCGTATTACAAATTAGATTCATGAAATGTTTTGCATACTCAATCATGCTGTGAATGAGAGAATGCATTGACATTACTGCACTCGGGACATTCCCACACGTGCTCCGTCTTCTTCTTTATTACCCAACGAAGAGTTGATATACTAATACAGGATATGCCTTGAAAGTAACTGGACAAGCGCTGTAGCTTCGCCTTTATTTCAAGCTGTATGATAGACATGGCCAATGAAGACACCATTTCTGGGGGTTGCTTAGTTGACCGTATTCTTAGTGCACTGTTTCCATAGCGAGGCGCACACGGCATTTGGAGGTGACTGGTTCAAATACCGGCACGACAACTATAGTTTTCGATATTTATGTCTTCTAGTGTGTTCTTCTGTCTTTCTACTTCTGTCTATGGGTGCCAATCAATACATTGTCTGTTTGTTTATTACATTTAATATTTATACGGCCTCAAAGGTTCCCCCTCTGTTTATTTATATGAATGACGTATACACAATGGAGTTGGCAACTGTGGCTTAGGCGTTACGAACGCGCTTTGTAATGCCGGGGTGCCAGGTTCGATCCCAGCTGCGGGCCTTGCGCCTTGTGTTGGTTTCGACAGTGGTATCGAGAAGCCGACCGTGTAGTAGGCAATGGCAAACTACTGGACGTAAACTTGCCTTGAAAAACCACACCAGCCAAATTAATGCTGAGGTTAGTTCTGCAATACACATTGAAACCTTCCAATCTAATACCTTTAAATGTTTGTGTATTCTAGACAAAGCATTACTGTTTACTGTGTTTGTAAATCGTTGCTGTATTTGTTATTCGACCTATGCTTCTTGAATATAAATTTATGTAACCTAAGGTGCCATTTTAGTGGTTTGAAATGAATTCTGACCGTATTCCACAGTTGTGGATTTCAAGCTGTACGATAGACATGGCTAATAAAGACACTTTGGGGGGGGGGGTGTGTCTAATTGACCATGTTCTTAGTGAAACTGTTTCCATAGAGAGGCGCACACGCCATTTGGGACATTCAGTTGACGCTTCGTTCCGCACTGAGTTCCAATTCCCACGGTACCGGTAGAATGGAAACCTCCAAGGGCGGGGTGAGTTAACTGATGCAGAATGGGTTAAGCTTAAACTGATCGTATCACACATGTCTCAATCCGATAATAATCAGAGTCAAAGCGGCTATACAGCACGTGAAAATTATCTAATCTATGAGTGTATAACGTCACCTGATTTATTCCACTTGAGTATTTTATCAGTGTATTTATTATTATGAAGTCAATAGCTTGCACGTCGATGCGCACGCAAGTCATTCACTTGTTACATACACTTTTCTTTGTGAATTATTTCTAAGGTATTCTTTAATGTGTGTGGTTGTTTTATTCGCGAGGCCAATCTAACACTGTAAAGTATAATTAGGCGTCAAAAGACAAAAGGATATAAGTTTAACATTTGGAAAGACAGCTGAAAGTAAAACGAAAGAAGTGACTTGTGGGAAAGTAACACAGTCTTAGGGCGTCTTTTACCAGTTTTTTTTTTTTTTTTTGCTGTCGTCTAAGACTAAAGTGATTTATTGTTTTAGCCAAAAAACGTTAAGTTAAACGATGTCGCCTAGAACAATCGTTTATGCCAGTTTGTCCATTTTATTATTACCGACAGTTTTGGAGAAATCTTTTATATACTCATCTGAGAATGGAATTCCCTGTATACGTCTTGATATTACCTTCACAATGGTCTTTACGGCCGATAACGACGTCTTTGAGGCATCAACATCAAGAACAGATAGCGATGTACAGAGCACACTTGACAGTTGTGACTACACCAGTCTCGCTCTTGCATTCAGCGACGACACACACTGGAGCCTGTGGTTTCATCAAACTTCTAATGGATCAGATCAGTTGGACAGTAGTGTACTTTTTGTTCCCACCGATGTTTTTCAAAATAATGCCACTGGTCCAGATACAACGTTACTTAATGATGAAGCACCAGTAGAACTGTTTAATACCTTACAATCTTACAAGTGTGACAATCTGAAGCTGTTTCAGTACAGTAAAACGGCATCCGCTTCTGGAAAACCCAACTACATTGTGCAAGTAGCTGTATCCAGCTTTCAGGTTCAGACTTTCGATTTGAACGGTAGAATATCAAGCCCAAATGTCTTTTGTCTACAAGATAACACCACGAATACGACATCATCCCCATATGAAACAACAATACCGTCTACTCATAACAGCACATCAGCTTCAACAGATATATTGTCGTCAACAGCAACAGTTTCTCAATCAACGGAAACTCCAACATTCAATACAACAATGACCCCAACACCTTCAAAGCCACCTCTCAACAACTACACAGTCCATGGTGAGAACGTTACATGTATTTTATTACAAGGAGCTTTTAAAATGAACATCAACTACCCAACCAACATGTCACAAACAAGTACACAAACCGCTTCTGTTGATATTCCTGCTGACGCAACAAGCACCGGAAACTGCAGTCTGTCACTTGATTCACAAAGTCTGGTTATATCTTTCTTTAAAGACTGGTCGCTAGAATTCGTATTTACCTTAGAAGATCTGGTTTTCCTTTCAGCGACGTCAGCGACAAGTGATGCTAGCTATGGCATCACTAATATAACCCTTACGTACGTGGTCACTCCGGAATTATTTCCAGAATCCGCTATCCCACCAGGCTCAAAAGTAACTGTCTTCCCACATGGTTCCAGCGAAGCCGACTACCCAAGAAAGGCCAGCAATAAGGCGTTTTATAAATGTGATAGAGACGTAGACGTTAAACTACAAGCAGGGGTTACCTTGCAGGTATCGGAGCTTCATTTTACCGCATTTAACAACAACGAAAACATAACGTTTGCAGGTAATGCCGAGAACTGTCTATCTGATGAGCCGACTAGTCATACTGTTCCGATTATAGTGGGATGTTCGTTGGCAGGTCTTGCCGTTGTTGTTGTTACGGTATATACTATAGGCAAATGTAGAAACAAGCAAAGAAGAAGTTACTTCGGTATATAAAGTCTGAGGCATCTATGAAAACAAACAATGGAGCAATTGTCCAGGAGCAAAATATACCATCATGTCAGCTTGTTTGGGAAATTTAAACACAGTATTTATTAAACACCTAACTCGTTACTTTTATAAGTTTGTAGTACTAAAACTTCATCTCGTCACGAAAGAGCTAATAGACTGAAATGGTTGGGGCATATTGAGAGAATATCAGATGACATAAAAGTGAAAACTGTATACACAAGGGAGATGAATAGTCGTAGACAACGAGGCAGACCAAGAAGACGACAGAGAGATAATGTCTAGGCAGACCTGCAAACACTTGGTGTCACCAACTGGAAAGAGAGGTCTAACCAGAGAGATAAATGGAGGTGGGTGATATCTGCAGCAATGAACCTCAAGGGCTCGGAATGCTTAAGAAGAGAAAGAAGAAGAAAAGTGTCGATTGGTCCATAAAATATAGGTCAACCAGTACATGTCCCATACGCTTGAAGGCACGGAAAATGGTCCTTTACTAACTGCAGTTAGGACTGTGTACTACTATTTGTGCTGCTGCGGCTACTACTACTGTTACTATTGTTGCTGCTACTACTGTTACTACTTCTACTATTACTGATGCTGCTGCTACTACTACTTCTGCTACTATTGCTGTCATTACTGCTGCCGTTACTACTACTGATACTGCTGCTACTACTACGGTACTGTAGAATCCTTATCTCTTTCGACAGCAGGATACGCCAGAGCCTCACCTGGTGTTCCCGTTATGGGTGCACTATTATAACGGTAAAGAAACTACACAGGGAGATAGTGGGAGGGGGGGAGGGGGGGGGAGGGGGGGGGGGGGGGGTTGTCCTGTCAAACTGTCATAGAGGACAAAACAGACACACAGCATTGTAATATTCAATGTAGCTGTTCATGATGCCCTAATTACTGATGAATGAGTATCTGAGTTAGTTTTGTTCCTGTTTTAGTGATACCTAATCCAAATTGCAGCTCATAGATTGGCTGGAGTGTCAAACCTTGTGGTAGCGCCCACTGTGAAAGCCAGCCATACTTGTATTGTGCAAAAAAGAGGGAAAAATGGGGTGGGGGGAGCGTAGGAAAACAACAACAACAACAAATGCTGTGCAAAGAGTACTGCATTTTAATCCACATAATGCTGTTGAAAAAAATACTGAGTGCAAATTAGTTAGGCAATTTATAATAAAAGTCTGCATAAGGATAATAATTTTAAAAAGATCTTTTTTGTGTATGAAAGATTACGTCAGATACAATACTTTTATCTCCTGCTCTGTTGATATTTATTAAGACCTCCCGCCCCCCCCCCTCCAACCCCTTTCCATGCACCCCTTTCCCACGTCTGCTACCTAAAGATCTAACCACACTGAAATTATAAAATCTATCCAACAATTCACCATTTTTGGACATATGAAGAACAGCCATATATTCTGACACTGCTTGATTGACAAGAAGCCAGTCAAACCTGACAACCTGATTAATACATATGAATAGCAGCCAATCATTTTGACTGACTGATCAGTGCACACGGAGACTAGCCAATCATATATGATGCACTAAGTAAGCTAATCACATATGACACATCGAATAACCAATCATATAACTAGATAAGTGAACAGACATAAAGAACAGCCAATCACACATAATGCTTTGCACGGATAAAAAGTTAAAATATCTGTGCACTATAAGCACGCAGAATTTGGCGATACTATTCTTTCTAAAAAGTTATTAACACACTTTGACTTACATCTCCAACTCTGAAGACCATTTGTTATTTTTATCTTGACAATCTGTATTTTCAGATAATTTACTGATGCTATGCCAAAGTCACCTGGGTGCAGTTTAATCATTTTTAGTTATCTGCATTTTCGGGGCTGTTATATGCCACTATACAAGATGCAAAAGGCACATATGTGAATTCCTACTCCAGATGCCTCAATATCAGTCGACTAACTGAGAGCTTCCTTCAAAGTCGGAGTGCATCTGCCTGAGAGGCAAGGAACCAACAGCCTGCACACAAATGTGTCAGATCTGTCAAATAGATGCACAAGCAACACTCAGGTTCTGGAACAGGACTGCACAAGTGAAGTGCAGAAGTGGACAAAAACCAGAACGTTCCACTAGAGTTTACAGCTTGTAAACGCACAAGAGAAGAAGAAGACATTCATGCATGTATGCAAACACCCTGCTCGCGCACATATGGAACCATTAGAACAAAGTACACTATAACACTACAATTTTAGTTACAGACTTAAATAAAAGCCATTCACCAAGAATTTACAACACACAGATACATTCACACACACATACACAAATAAATAAATAAATCACTTTAGAAATTATCCCAGTAAATATGTCAAACTACTATTTACATTAACTAAGGAAGACTATAATAATTAACTGCTCTTAAAAGTCTTGAAATATCATTTAGATTTCTTTGGTCAGTTTTCAGCTATTATCTTCAAAGTCCTCTTCAGTTTCATAAGAAATTTGACAAGAAATATGACTACAAGTATTATTCAATATTTGTGGACAGATAAACATAAGTGGTGTGGCCGCTAAGCTGCTTGAGAAATGGTAGAAAACCTCATAATGTACCAAATAACTCAGCAATTGTTTATTGATTGTCACTTTCATGACACACTGTATTTTTCCGTGTATGAGACAATGTTTTTCTAAATTGTTTAAAGTTTAAAATTGGGTGTCGTAATACACTAAATGTGATTAAAACATCTATTTCTTGATTTGGGCTTAAAAAAAAATAAATATATGTTTTATTAATATCCTACCCCAAACAGGGGAAATCCACCTATGGCTGCACTCTCTCGTGGGGCGTAGGTAGGTTGGGGGTAGGGTCAGTTCTAGATGTTTTGGGATCATTAAAAGCATCAGGAAGCCAGGAAACCCAGTCTTACCATCCTCTAAAATGTTGGACTGTCCTGTGACGTCATCTGGGGTAGGATATTAATAAAGAACCAAAAATAGTAGTTGTCATAGTGGTAAACTAACCATCTAATGAACTAACCAGTTGGTGAACTAACAATCTAATGAACTAGCCAGCTAGTGAACTAACAATCCAATGAACTAACCAGCTAGTGAACTAACAATCTAATGAACTAGCCAGCTAGTGAACTAACAATCTAATGAACTAACCAGCTAGTGAACTAACCAGCTAGTGAACTAACAATCTAATGAACTAACCAGCTAGTGAACTAACCAGCTAGTGAACTAACAATCTAATGAACTAACCAGCTAGTGAACTAACAATCTAATGAACTAACCAGCTAGTGAACTAACAATCTAATGAACTAACCAGCTAGTGAACTAACAATCTAATGAACTAACCAGCTAGTGAACTAACCCACTCTGCCAGTATTGTTAATGTAATTCTTTCTCAGTGCTTGCTGTGCTGCTGAAGATTTTCAAACATGCACAAATTCCTGGTTAACCTAGCCTATTTCTTAAGATTTTCAAACATGCACAAATTCCTGGTTAACCTAGCCTATTTCTTAGGATTTTCAAACATACACAAATTCCTGGTTAACCTAGCCTATTTCTTAAGATTTTCAAACATACACAAATTCCTGGTTAACGTAGCCTATTTCTTAAGATACAGCAAGTTTTTGTTGTTGTTTAAAAAAAAACTTGTTTGGGAACTAAAAGAGTGTGAATAATAAAATGTTATATAATACTTTACAACATATGAATCAGATTACATATATTAAGTAAATTATCAGAGCAAGTAAGGTTAGCTACTGCAAATTTTGGGAGCTTATATATAGGATAATAAAATCATGACATTCACTAAGAAAAATATGAATGAAGGCAAATGAGGCAAGCTACTGCAAACTGCCCATTGAAAATAATAAAAATCACTACATTCCTTAGGATTACACACACTAAGTAAAATAAGTAATAATCAGGACATCTGAGGTGAGCTATTGCAAAATAACTGCCTACCTAAGATAATAAAATCATTACATTCATTAAGATTACAAACATTAGGTGAAATATTAATTAGGACAACTGAGGTTAGCCACTGCAGGTTATTTGCCCTTACAAGATAATACAATTGATCAGTAACTGACGGCCCAAATGGTTTGAAGATTCACTGTTAGGTTACTCTTTTCAATTTCCAACTGCCAAGGGATTTTTTTACGTGCTCAAAAAATGCACATGGGCGTCCGATCTCACTACCCAGAGAACAGGGGGAATAACTAGAAGTCCAAGTCCAGGTGAAAAAAATCCCAGCCCTTACCGGGGATTTAACCCGGAACCTTTTAGTATTTGAGGCGGACACCATGCTACAACCACCCATTGTAAAATGAGTCCACATACCGAGCCTCCTATCAAATGATAACAAGTTGGTTCGCAAGTCTTTTGGTCAAGAGTCCTACTAAATGGAAACATCCTACTTGGTGATTCAACAGGTTCAGTTTGTCTTCCCTGACACACCATTTCTTCCTAAAGCCAGAAATAACAGAGATGCCTTTTTTAATGACCCAGCACAGCAAATCAATTTCACACCTCATTTTGAACCAACAACAAGCCCCTTTACAGGTCTGGTTATTCATATGCCTCCGCCTCCCCTATTCTGGGTTAAAACAGATCCACTACCAAAAAAAACAAAAAAACAAGCATGTTGTAAAAAAAAAAAAAATAGGTAATTAAGGGTTTGCTGATACCCAATGTATTTGGTCAAAAGGTGACAAATTGACAGCTTAGCTGTAATGCACAACACAACATGTCAACTGCCCTTTCAAGGGCAAATGCAGAAAAGGAAGCCCCAGTCAAAATTATCATTAAAAAAAAAATTATCCTACAGAACCAAAAGCTGGCTTATTGCATTAAAACAAACAAACCTTGTGACCAGCTAAGTAATTAACTTGTACCACATTATGATGTTCACATGTGGATTCACATAATGCTCTGTCAGCAGTGAATCCACAGTTAGAACCACATGGGTTTTTCCTATTAAAAAAACTGTCTGAACTTTGACATGTATTCAGGGATATTTTTGTTGAAGCATTCCAAAAGTTACTTTCAGTGAATGCCATAAAAGTGTCATCATCATCATCCTACTGTGCCATTATATGTCACACAGGGCTCAAAGTCTAGTCCTTCATTCCATTCTATCCTGTTCAATCCTCTTCATATCATGAGTGGAATCCAGTGCAGCACCTTTGGCCTCTCTCAACCACTTTCATCTCATGATTTCTCTTGGACATCCTTGTTTCCTCAGTCTATTTTTGTAAACTTCATATCAGTGATTGTTTGGTGATTCTCTGTCTGTTTCTCCTCACGGTGCATTTACCACCTTCTTTCATTTTTAACTGCTCATCAAACGTTGAATGTTGAATCAAGAATCAACATCACAACACTCGGGACACTCTTATAAGCACTCTGTCCCCATGTTCAGCAGCAAGTGTAGAGTTTCAATTCTGATGGTACCAGTAACAGTCTGATTGTACCTTCGTCTCGCTCTTCCCTTGAATACTAAATACTGATACAAAGTTCAAATGGGCGAACAATCAGGACTTTCCATCGTAGCTTACAGCCGGTGTTCAAAGAAGAAGATAGATTTGTAGATATAAATATAAAAGTGGCCTGTTGCCAACTGCCTGCTTTGAATCTAACATGATATGTTGGAATTATGAGGGGGGAAAAAGGTTCATACATCCAAAGTCAAAAGCGCTGACATTTTACGAAAATAGTGAAAATCCTTATGGCAAAGCCGAGTTTTGAAAAAATTTTACCGCTCAGTTTCAGTCCTGGAGTTCTGCATAAACGATGTAATAACGAAAATGAAAATTGTATTTTTTCTCCACCTGCTTCATGTAAATCAACTGTTACTGTAGTATGCTCCTGCTGATGCGATACAGCTAAATATGTAAGGCCCAAATTATACAATATATTGTTGGTGTCTTCTTTGTTCAAATTCACAAAGAGAAAAAGTTGCTGTAAGTATTGAGTCAGAAAGGAAAATAAAATAAAATGCAACATAAAATATGATAATGATTGTCAAATCTATTTAATAACATATTAAATACCCAGGTTACATTCTTCTTATCTAGAGATACTGAGTAAAAGAAAATTTCACATTTTACAAAATCATAATATGAGACATGTCCTAGTCTAGTTTGATCAAGAAGTCACTTCATCAATTAGTGTGAACATTTAACTAAAAAAAAAAGTATTGTAAAGGTCCCTATTCCACGCCTTTAGGTAATAGGGCATATAGAGCTGGACATTTATTTTTATAGACCAATCGGCACAAAATGGGTGATGTGGTCAGCATCACGCTAGCCGCCTTTACTTCCGGGGACTGCACCCGGTACCCTCTCAAGGCTGGGTCGACCTGGGAGTCAAAGTCATTTTTGAAAAAAGTCTGGCTCCACCAGGGAGCGAACTCACAACCTTCCTATCCGCAAGCGAGCATCTAGCTGCTATGCAACGGCAACTCCCCTCCATTTAACTAAGGTAACAGTAATTCCACAGTGGAACTACCATAGAAATGTGAAGTGTTGGACCCACACACACTAGTATATGATTAAAATATGCTGTGGCCAGGCTCTCTAGCGTAGTTGGCTAAACCGGATTGCGCGAAAACTGGGTGACGAACTCCTTGTGTTCGGGTTCACTCCCGGGGGTAGGCAGAAAAGCCACATTTTCTCCTAGATTTACAGTATTTACAATGGAATCAAGGCCGAAAGGTTGCGATATCCATAATACCGAGCCTAAGGGTTAACCACTCATGGCTTCTGGATACTAAAACAAACAACAACAACAAATATGCTGTGGTGACTGGTAAAGATAAACATTCATCCAACCTTTCATTGTCTTGTTGTACCATTACATGTCACTTAGGGCACGCAGTTGATTCCTCTGTTCCATTCTATCCTGTGTAATTAGTTCAATATCACAGATGTTATCTAGTCTAGCACCTTTGGCTTGTTTCATCAACATTCCTTTTAGAGCTTCTTTTGGCCGTCTATTTTATCCCTCCTTAATCCCTTTTCCCCAATTTGAGTGCCTGTTTGGTGGTCTCTGTTCACTTCATTTCAGGATGTGTCCAATATAACGCCATCTTTTGTATCTTATAACTGTTGATACCACTCTGATTTCTTCACCCCTTTTGAGTTCATCCTATTTAATGTTCAGTATTTCCTTCAGAGATTTGTTTTCGAATGCACTTAACTTTCGTTACATGACTTTAAAAGTTCTCCAACTTTCACTGGCATTTGTTAAAACTGACGTAACTTTAAAATGGAAAATAAGTAACTTGGTTTTAAAGCTATACAATTTAGAATTCCACATTTTGCTCGGGTTATTAAGAGCTGCTGCCTTGCCAATGTGCGTCATAATTTAAGGATGAATTTGATTCTCTACACTTCTTATCTCCACCAAAATTTATCTGATAAACACCGAGGACTGCATTGTGAAACCATTTCGCTTACCACTAAGATATAGAGCTGCTAGTGTCTGTGTCTTTGCTATTTAAATGCAAAGGAGGGAATTATGACTAAATCCTAAAAAATGTTCATAAATAAAGTGGTAACAAAAGCATTCAAATGCAGTTATTCCTGTAGCGGTGTTGGTGGGGGGTCACAAAAATGCTAATAAATAATGGTTTAATAGCACTGTTATATAAATTATTAATGGCACAAAATATCGTAATGAATGTTAGTTAATAAAATTATAGCAGATCCGAATAAAAGTATAGAAACTGTAAAAAATCACATTATTGTAACTATAACAATCAAAATGAATAATACAAATAACTTGAATTAAATAAATAAAAAACATTAAAATAAAACAATTAATTATAACCAGTATATAATTGTAAATTAGGAAACAATACGAACATTTGCAAAATATCAGAATGCTCAAAACAACTAAATTTATGACTATTCTTGAAGTTTGAACAACGGATCAACATCATGGCACACCGGTAGTAAACCCATAAGTCTGAGCTCGAAGAAGCTAAACATAGTGCACAGGTTCTGTAGCACTGGCGAGGATCCTAAAATACTTTGGGCAGATTTTTAACTCCAAATTTTGCCCGGGCACCGCCGTTAGGCTACTCTTTTCGATTTCCAACTGCCAAGGTTTTTTTTTATGTGCGCAACAATACACACGGGCATTCAATCTCACTACCCAGAGACCAGTGGGAATTACTAGAAGTCCAAGTCCACGTGAAACAATTCCAGTCTTTACTGGGTAAATTCTTTAAACACTGCAATATTATGGTATTTGGTGTCAATTTTATATGAAAGAGATAGGATAAACTCTACGTATAATTACAATTGTAAGTATATAAGAATTTTTGTTGCCCAATTGAATTTCAAAACCTTATCACTCATTTTAATTATATTCAGTAAATTTCAGCAAGCAAAGAAATTTCTGTGATTATTACACTGCACATTAACAACCGTTTTACGATCACCTCAACTAATAACTAACTGTAGCAACATATGGATGTGAGTCGTGGACTAGGGGTAGGGGCCGACCAGCACAAAGATGGGCACAGGATATAAGTAATCCTTGGTATGAAAGTGCATGAGGCAGAAGAGCTAGCGAGAGAACAAGTAACTGTTTCACTGTTGTTTTTCCCTTATAATTTTATTAGCCCAAAGACTAGTAGAAATCGAAATAAAATATTATAAATTTAAAGGCACATGGACACGGAAAGCAAGGGGAAACTACCATATAATTATCCCTAGAAACGTCATGGTACTAAGAAAGATGGGCAGGGGGCGACCAGCACAAAGATTGGCACAGCATATAAGTAACATCGTGGGTAAGAAAGTGGTAAGAAAGTACAAAGTCAGGAGAGCTGGCAAGAGACCCAGTTTCTTTCAGGCAGACCCTGATGAGAGTGATGCTCTGTAAAGGATCTGCTACATGATGATGATGATAATGATGAGTCAACTAAATTAGCAAACGTGTTCTGTTATCTCACATTAAAACAGTGGGTATCCAGCTTTCTCAGACATGGCTAAAACACCTGGAGACCAACTGTCAAAGCTGCATATGTAAATAATCCATCAGCAGTTGGGGTGAAAAAAGCTGGTCAAATCTCCCGCAGTGATACTCTTGTTTTGTTGTTGTTGTTGTCTGTATAACTATATTTCTAACACTTCAAATTTAGCCTTTCACTGCTTTTCTTATTTTTCAAATTATTATTACAAGTTTCTGATATAATGATTTAAGAATCAACAGCGTAGCAAATACTAAAAAATGCTCTGTCTCCTGTGTCAAGGTGTAGATGCTGTGCTAACGTTTCCAACAGCACACTGATTGTACACACCAAACTGTTTTTTCCCCTTGTTTGTACTCTACACCAAGCAGTAAGGAAAAGTATATACAGTAAAACTTTGTTAACAAGAATTCTAAAGGACCAACAAATCAAGAGTTAAAAATTCTTGCTAACAAAGGTTAAAAATTCTTGCTAACAAAGGACTAATAGTTGTATTAAATACATCCCTGCTGGGTCAAAAGTTTGTTCATTTTAACCCAGCGTTAGTCTTAAGCAAGTTTATGTTAATACTAATCATATTCAACATTCATAATTTAGCTTTTTAGATGTGAGAAGCTATTTTGTATTACTAGTTTTGTCATCCATATTCTTCTTTTTATCTCTGAACTGACCTTGTTGAGGAAAAAAAAAGAGCAACTTTGATTAAGTGTCTCTTCATTGACTGTGATTGACTGGAACTTTTGATTACGAGCCACTTACCTCCTACAGTTGGCATCTGTGGCTTAGGCGTTACGAATGAGCTTTGTAATGATGGGGTGCCGGGTTTGATCCCGGCTGTGGACGGTTTGTCTTGCGTTGGTTGCAGCAATGGTACCGAGAGTTGACCGTTCAGAAAGAAATAGCAAACTACTTACCATAAAATTTGCCTAGAAAAACCACAACAGCCAAAAAATGCTGGGGTTGGTTCTGCAATGTCCTGTAAAGGTTATGCAGCTAACTTTTTTTTTAACCTATTACAAATTCTGTAATATGAAAATAACTTTTTAACTGGCATTATAATCAAAACTAAAAAACAAACAATTAAAAAACATTAATTCTGGAAACAAGAAATGAAAGTTTTTTTTTTTTTTTAAACTGCAGCTGAAACTAAAACAGAGCCACAAACTGATATAAAATGCACAAGACAAGGAGCAGAGTCACTAAAGCAAAGCAGTTACATTTGATACAAAAGCTTTAATGGTGTCTTTGCTCAGCCCGTAATGCATCATATAAAGGTGCAAGTGCGTATATGATGGCACTAAAGATGACTACAAGTAAAACAGTATATTACTCTCCACCCACAATCAAAATGCATGCCCTTCTTGCCAACAGTCAAGCTTGCCATAATACACTGGAGACTCTAAAGCCTTTTATGAGACTATGATTTCTCTTACGTTTTTTCTTTTTTTAATGAATAAGCAAACACAAACTATTATTAGGAAGCTCAACAAAGGGGAAGAAGAGCAAAGATACAACCAACATTTCAACAAGTCTTTATCAAGTAAAACAAGTCACAGCATCAAACTGGGGAGTCAGAAACAGAATGTTCTGTTGATTTCTCTGTGTGATATCCCTGCTTGTTAATTTATTTGTTGATAATGACTTGGGTCAAAAAATGTGCCTGTATCTGTGTGCTTCTTTTCCCTTCCCCCCTCACTGAACTTCCTAGGCATTGTTTGTTATTTTTTTTTTTTACCAGCTAGACTGCAGTCACACGTTTTCAACACTCCCATGCTCCTATCCGGCTGACATTAAAACATTACTTTTTCACTAAACAATAACGATGTTCTGATGATGTGATGATGGTGTTAAGTATTCAGCTCACCAGTCCATTAATTTTTCATTTGCTCATTATCATCTCTGATTTTTAAAGGCACAATTTTAGCAAAGATAATGCAGAAACATTGCTATTCTTAATATATTGCATCATGCTTCTTCGCTGAAGACAAAGTTTCCCTCGCTCTAAATTAATTGTTATACGCTCATTAGCCAAAGACCAATGTACTTCCACTCTATTATTCTAAACATAAAAGCCACAGTGACTTTTTTTTAGAGCCAGCCAACATTGCAAGCACAATTTATGTTCACTCTGGGTTCATCATATGTGTTTCAGAGCATCAAAGTATCATTCAAATAAATCAACAGTCGACTTTACATAGGTACAATCACAAGTGATGGAACTGACATAGTGTCAAGAAAACATTCATCACTAAATTAAATGACCCTTACACAAAACCACTAAAGATTTGGAATGAAAGTTAAATGCATTAAAAACCAAGTGCCTAAGGAAAACGAAGAACACTAAATAGGATAAATTGAAGACAAAGGGAAAAAAAAGAGAAATGTCTGCACAATCACTGGTATCAGCGGAAGAAAAAAGAGAAATGTCTGCACAATCGCTGGTATCAGAGGAAGAAATGTCTGCACAATCGCTGGTATCAGCGGAAGAAATCAGAGAAATGTCTGCACAATTGCTGGTATCAGCGGAAGAAATAAGAGAAATGTCTGCCCAATCGCTGGTATCAGCAGAAGAAATGTCTGCACAATCGCTGGTATCAGCGGAAGAAATGTCTGCACAATCGCTGGTATCAGTGGAAGAAATCAGAGAAATGTCTGCACAATCACTGGTATCAGTGGAAGAAATCAGAGAAATGTCTGCACAATCGCTGGTATCAGTGGAAGAAATCAGAGAAATGTCTGCACAAACGCTGGTATCAAAGGAAGAAATGTCTGCACAATCGCTGGTATCAGTGGAAGAAATCAGAGAAATGTCTGCACAATCGCTGGTATCAGTGGAAGAAATCAGAGAAATGTCTGCACAATCACTGGTATCAGAGGAAGAAATCAGAGAAATGTCTGACAATCGCTGGTATCAGAGGAAGAAATAAGAGAAATGTCTGCACAATCGCTGGTATCAAGTTACAAGAAAAAGAATATGGTGATACATTAGGAACATCCTAAGAAGAATCAAACAGAGAATTACCCATCAGGCACTCAAGTGTATTCAGGAGACGAGAACTTCCCCCCAAAAAAACACACACCCTCAGATGGACACTGATGAGAGAAACCAAAAGTGCTGGACCTAATTTTGTCTGTGACAATGAAACAGTTGCACAGGACAGAATGGAATGGAGAACTAAACTGACGGCCCTATGTAATAGATAATGGCACAACAAGATGATGATAAATTAAAAAAAAATTATTTAAAAAAAAAAACCTACTTTAAAAAGGTGGTACTTTTGTTGCTTTCACTGGCGGTAAACTGGTGGAAAGTTCTGATTATTTGTCCACTTCTGGACTTTGTCCAGAACCTGAGCATTGCATGCACATCCATTTTTACAGATCTGACTTATCTGCATGCAGACTGTTGGTTCCTTACACACTGACTTTGAAGCAAGCCCTAGTTAGTCGACTCTTACGACATGCTTGTTGGGCCGGCAATGAGTCTACTCTGGTTTTCCCAACAGTGGGACCCCAGAACCCACCTAGGGAGTACTAAGTTTAAAAAAAAACAAAAAAAACAAGAGTCCTTGTGACTT
This sequence comes from Candidula unifasciata, assembly GCA_905116865.2. Classification (NCBI taxonomy): domain Eukaryota; kingdom Metazoa; phylum Mollusca; class Gastropoda; order Stylommatophora; family Geomitridae; genus Candidula; species Candidula unifasciata. The sequence continues at coordinate 84,396 of CAJHNH020001940.1, read as the reverse complement.
TAGTTAGTGACATATAACCCAACCACAACATCCACCAAACGACAAACACCCGGTGACACAAAATGCCACCATGGGAATGAGGATCACCTGGAGGAGGTCTTAGAAACCCTGTTCAACAGTTTGGTTATATTAGGGCTTCCCCTGCAACAGCCATGGTGCGGCTTTAAAAGACACACACAAAATTATGTCCAATACTGGCACCTGGTTATGTATATAGTTAATTGCGTCTGTCTTCACTGACCAAACACATCCTTATGTTTACCACCTTAAATATCAGAACACAAATTAAATTCTGCTGTAATGTTGAAGTAATTTTATAAATGTCTTTTGTGTGTGTGTGTGCTGATAAAGGGCGCAGTAGCAATTTATTTATTTCATTACTCATGACTCTGTTTTTCTAACACTTGACTGTTTCCACTTTCTGTTTCTGCTGATTTATTAACTGTGTTATTACAACTTTACCTCAGTTAAACTCATTCCAAAGTATCACATGAAGTAGGAAGGAACCAACCTCTTTAACTCATTCAGAACTAAGTGACACATCCTAAGTTTGCCAGATTCCACTTTCATTAAACATTCTGCTGAACTCCTCATGCCCCACCAAATTGCTAATACTAACCTGATCTGCTGCAAAAATTATTTCAACCCTTCTCTCTCAAAGTACACTTATTCTGACTCTTTAACAACATGCATTTGTTAGTTCCTTCTGACACGACCCACCTTTCTAAACTCTCTCTGCCCCTATCCAGGTGCTACATTAACCCACTCTGACCCAAAATGTCACCTTAAATCCATCTGCCATATGGTATTACAACTGTAACAGTATTCAACTCCGACTTTTTAGTTTAAGTGACAACTTTTGAAGATATAATGGGTTAAAGTGGAACTTATCTGGGCTGAAAGAACTGAGCCATTCTGAGCCAGTCATTGATTATCTGAAGTAAAAACTGTCTAGAAGAGAAAAGGCTCAATTATATCTGCCCAGTACTAACAAGGTTATCAGTGACAAAACTATAAAGGGATAAATATATATACCTGAAGCGGTGAAAAGACAAAAGACAAGAGTCCACGCTTAACAAGGTCAGAGACTTATATTGTAAATGTTTTTTTCACAGAAAGACTAATTTTCTCTGTGTTTTTTATTGTTTTTCTCTAAAGTATTCTTTAAAAAATGCATGGGTTCGTGTCTTTAGTATTAACTTTTCAATGCTAAATTGTATACATATGACATACATTCTGTGTGTAATCTATTCTACGAATGCCGAACTTCACAAACACTAACACATTGAAAAAGTGATATTTTTGTCATAAATTGAAAACAAAAATGCTGTGGAGTGACCCATTAAACGCAAATGTCTCTGACCCGATTCATGAATTTGTAAAGACATGGCTTGAAAATGATTTCAGACATTAATTCTGTTAGCTGAAAAAAAAATCAAAAATCATGAAGGTTATGTTTTCAACCCTGCTTTGGTTTTACTGTGAGGACATTACCTGGACACAACAAGCTAACATGCTCTAAAACTATCATCTTTCCTGACTCTCCATAGTTTGTGTTTATTAAATGTAAAGTCCTTAACTTGATTCACTTATCTGCTGAGACATTATTTGTACATAATGAGCTTACACGTCAATTCTATTTAGAGACAAACACATTATGACGACTATTTTTGTTCAGCATTTTTTCGGTTTCAAGATATTTACTAAACAATAATGATGATGATGATGACTGCATAGACATTACTTGGACACCCATAACAAGCATTTCTGAAAACTGACAATCTATCTCGACTCTCACTATCATTTGTGCTGTTTTAATGGCAAATGTCTCTGTGCAACTACGGAGAGCGGGCTCTGACACCTGTTTGCGCTGATGTATGTCATACTGGGCAATAGCTTAATAATAGGAGTGGAGACGGTGGTTTTCTTCGCTAGAAAATTCTGCACCCTTGTGGTCAGCATGCTTCCCAGCATGCCCCTGTTGGCCGGGGCACGGTTGTATAGTTTATTGTTGAGATTCTGAGATGTGTAGCTCTTGTATGGTGCGCAGGGTTGTTTGTTACTGCTGAAACTGTCACTTCGATGCTGCTGCTGCTGCTGCTGTTGGTCAGCCAGGCCAATCGACTCAATTTGCTGTCGCCCAATTTGCATATAAGATTTTAAAATGCTGTCTGGAGGATGAGAGGCCACACTGATAGACTTCCTCATTCTGTGAGGTCTAGATTTGGAAACATTTGTGTTTGAGCAATCCATGTTAATACTTAAGGCTGATGCTGGTCGCAGGATGGTAGTGTCTTCAAGACCACCTGATGCATATACATTTGTTTTAAAATCTACGGTCTCCTCTCCATCTTCAATACCTGCAGGGGTACTGCATGCACCACTAGCAGGGTTTTTCCGACTATACTTGATGTGCGGTTGCCAGGGGTTGCAAACGTGCATCTGTTGATTGTTAAGTATGATCAAATCCTGAGCTCTGGAGTTTACTTGACCCACATGCAGGCTAACAAGGACTGAATCCTTCTGGCAGCGGCAATTGGGGTCAGCAGAGTCTAGATGCAAGTTGCCTCCCCTGCCACACCACTGACATGCTCGATGCCAACCAACTCCTGAAGTGGTGCTGCCACCTGTGACACAAAGGGGAATAATAACACATTTACATTTACATTAAGTATAGGTTAGCTGATATGTGAATACAGAAGCATGAAAAAGAATACAACAAACTGAGAAAAGCTGATTTAATAATCCCCCCCCCCCCCCCCAAGATAGCAGAAATCTTATTAACCTGCTGTTTATATAATTGTGTTAACTCTAAAAACACTTGAAACTGTTGGCTTTATCTGTAAAGAATAACTGTTCACTGCACCCTAAATATACCCCTAAAATCCTACATTTGGACTATCCCACCAGACTGCAGATTGCTGTAACTGCAGAAGTGCCTTTGTTTAACATAGTGTATGGCTGAATGTGGTCTCTGGGATTTCCTCCTGTTTGATCCTCATCCCTTAGGTGTTAATCCTAGATAGCAGTCCTGTAGGGCAGTGACTCTCTCAACCTTCCTAATGCCGTGACCCTTTAATACAGTTCCTCATGTTGTGGCAATCCCCAACCATACAATTATTTTCAATGCTTCTTCAGAACTTCAATGAATATGTGTTTTCTGATGGTCTTAGGTTCGACCTCCAAAAGAGTCACGAGAAATGCTGTTGTAGGCAAACTGAAGCAGTCTGCTCCGTTATCTCCCTTGCTGCAGTGACCCAAGACCCACAAAAGCAGTCTGCTTGATCGTTGCCCCATTTGATTAAGCACTGATCTAAGCTTGTTGAATCTTAATTGTTTTGCATCTGAAAAGTGGTTCCTTTAGAAAGTTGGTGTCAATGTTTTTGGCTGCAATCCTGCAGGAAAAAATGCTTAAAAAAATAAATTAAAAAATTCCATAAAGACATGAACCAAATCTGTGGCAAAGATCATTACTTCTGACATTGCCCCCTCCTTTTAAGCTCAATCTATACCCTATTTAAAGTCGTCCCCATGAGGAATGCAATTTTTTGTTATTTGAAGCCCCACCCTGGCTTCTGCCAGGGACCCTGAATATAGCCGGAGCCACATTGGCACAGCAGCTAGATGCTCGCTTGCAGAAACAAAGGTCTTGGGCTGAAATCCAAACAGAGCTTGACTTTTTCAAAAATGACCTTGGCTCCTAGGTCAACCCATCTTTAAATGGGCACCAGGTAAAGTCTTGGGAAGCATGATGATGATGACTATATCGCCCACAGAGTGCAGATTGATCTATACAACAGAGGTCGAGCATTACATGCTAAATGAGACTAAAGGCAAGGACAAAGGTCCTTTTAAAACGGTAAGCAGAATCTTTAAGGTCAAAGTTAAATGTATCTGATTTAACCTACACAAAATGTTTTTTTTTTTAAAAAGCAAATGATAAAAAAGAGCTCAGTGTACTACAAAGATTACAAGAAGAAAACTGATTACATAACAAGCTGCACATTTTAATAATTGTTTTTAAAAACTATCAACACTAAGTCACGCTGGGTGTTGCGCATTAAGTCAAAAGTTGCAGTGCCATCAAGACACAGTAAACATGCAACCATCATAAAGTATAGTTTCTACTATCACTATCCATCTGAAGAAGGAAAATTAAATATATCTCACAGTTGTAGATACGGGCAGCCACCATAATCTTGAAGACTACTTCACTATGATTGACTACAGTCTACACGCCAATGATTTACTACCATTTAGAAGACTATGACTCACTTAAATCTGCAAACCTACTTAATTTAGTTATCATGTAGCAGAATATATGACTTACTTAAATCTACAAACCTACTTAATTTAGTTATCATGTAGCAGAATATATGACTTACTTAAATCTACAAACCTACTTTATTCATTATCATCTATCAGAACATATGACTCACTGAAGTCTACAAACCTATTTAATTCACAATAATTTAGAAGAATACATAATTCTATATAATTGATAAAGCTCTACAGAAACAGAAAAACATGCAGTGCTCTCATAAAGTTCTCCTGGAAGAAAACTAACTACAGTGATGGGCTTTTTACTTTAGAAGCTCTTAAGGTCATGATATTAATAAACAGCTTGAAAAGACCAGAAATTATTTGTAGATGAAGCCAACAAACAAAATGGGAAGGAACGGCTATCCTCCGAATAACGGCCACATATTATGGCGGCCACAAAAACACCCTAACAGGGCCTCAGTCACATGTAAACTGCGGACTTCTGGCGATTTAAATTGCGCACTTCCAGCGACTTAAATTGCACACTTGCGGCGACTACCGCAGAGTATCTCCCACGCCGCTACGTGCAGCGTGGATCGGGGCTAAACTAGATGGCTAGGACTCACGAGCAGCAGCTTCCTCATCTCCTGCAGCTTTGTGGTATAGTCGCCAGAAGTCCGCAATTTAACTGTTTTAGGCTGCTATAATATGTGGCCGTTATTCGGAGGATAGCCGAAGGAACTATCATTACTGCTGATGGTGTCAAGAACATTTAGAGTTTCTAAAGCTGCCTGCCCTCCAGCAGTTGCAACCTGGTGCTCAGATAAGAGGTAGGCAGTGCGTGTGTGTGTGTGTGTGTGTGTGTGTGTGCATGTGTAGGATCCTTATGAAATGTCTTCTTTGTGCGCCACTAAAAGGGCAGTTGGCATGTTGTGTCATGGCTTACAACTGGGCTGCAACATAGGCACCTTTCAGCAAATTCTTAATTATTGACTTTTTATGACAAGCAGCTTGTCAGTGGGTCTTGTCAGTGGGTCTTGTCAGTGGGTCTCTCCCCCCCCCCCCCCCCCCCCCCCTTTTCCCTCTTGGAGACATAGAACCCACAAGGTTATGATAGGGGAAACTATTTTTGCTTTATAATTGAGAAAGATATATCCAGATAATTTAACTGCAGCTTCTTAAAGAAAATATAACAAGGGTGCCACACACATACACACACAAATGACTGACAACTAAGTACTGTTAATATTTAAGAAGGTATGGTATGAAGAAAGCAAGCAACTCCAGAAATAAGCAATACTGTGACAAAATGTGATGGTATAAACAAACAGCTACAGAAGCATGAAGCAGTCAAGTCAAGTCAAGCAAAGAACCATTTATATGGCAAAGGACCATTTACTTATATGGCAAAGGACCATTTATTTATATGGCAAAGGACCATTTATTTATATGGCAAAGGACCATTTATATGGCAAAGGACCATTTATATGGCAAAGGACCATTTATTTATATGGCAAAAATCATTTATTTATATGGCAAAGGACCATTTATTTATATGGCAAAGGACCATTTATATGGCAAAGGACCATTTATATGGCAAAGGACCATTTATATAGCAAAGGACCATTTATATGGCAAAGGAACATTTATATGGCAAAGGACCATTTATATGGCAAAGGACCATTTATATGGCAAAGGACCATTTATATGGCAAAGGACCATTTATATGGCAAATGATGCTAGACTCATCCTGGTTTCACAGATCAATCAGGTCTCAATGTAAGTGTGATCAGCATCACACTGGCTGAGTTTACTTCTGAGGTAATTTCCTGGTACCTTGTTTTAGGCTGGGTCTACCACGGAGCCAAGATACATTTTGGAGAGGGGGGGGAAATCTGTCTCAATGTGGGTTTGAACTTGAGAACTTTGGGCTGGCCTGTGAGTGTCAAGCCATTAACTACCTCGGCTCACATAAATGTCCTCTAAGAACATCACAAACTAGAACCCTTATAGGCAGTGGCAATCACTGAGGTCACCAATCAAACCTTACTGGAATTGACAATCATCAGTCTTGCTCTAAGCTAAGTTCAGAGGGAAATAAGCAACCAGGCTGCTAACAACAATGAGTTTATTATCTTTTACAGCTAGTTACTGCCTTTATTATACTACTGTTAGGGTGTAGGCAGGCGGTTCTTTGAGCCTGAGGCTTTAAGGTGTAGGCAGGCGGTTCTTTGAGCCTGAGGCTTTAGGGTGTAGGCAGGCGGTTCTTTGAGCCTGAGGCTTTAAGGTGTAGGCAGGCGGTTCTTTGAGCCTGAGGCTTTAAGGTGTAGGCAGGCGGTTCTTTGAGCCTGAGGCTTTAAGGTGTAGGCAGGCGGTTCTTTGAGCCTGAGGCTTTAGGGTGTAGGCAGGCGGTTCTTTGAGCCTGAGGCTTTAAGGTGTAGGCAGGCGGTTCTTTGAGCCTGAGGCTTTAAGGTGTAGGCAGGATGTTCTTTGAGCCTGAGGCTTTAGGGCCACAGGCTAGTGCAGGTGAGGATTTTATTTTGCCCCCGACAGAAAAAAATCCCGAGCCTTACCGAGGATTTGAACCAGGGTCTCCCACTTGAGAGCCTAGAATTCTAACTATTCGGCCAGCCACTTTAAATGTATTATTACTAGTCATAACTTGTTAAAAGTGTTTTCTCACTAACAATCTTTCCTTCCTCAACTTGCTAACAAACTCAGATAACTACCCTTATCCATGGCCAACCACAGAAGTCACAAGGTTATTCTAGATTATATTCTATACCTAGAATTTCACCCCCAACAGAAAAAGTCTATCACCTTAACCGGGGGTCGAACCCAATCTCCCTCATAACAGCTCATCATGTGTAATGCTAACAGATACAATCCCAAACACTAAACTACTTCAAGTCACAAACCAAGAAACTCTAGTCAGTATGATAACCAAGAGAAGATGGGAATGGCTTGGCCATTTTCTTTTTAGAATGAATCCTGATATACCTGTGAAAACTGTTTTCACTTGGACACCAGACAAAAGAGAAAGAAGTGGTGCCCAAAAACAACATGGAGACGAATGATGGAAAGTAAACTGAGTGTTGCATCCCAAACATGGAAAACTGCACTGAAGACTGCACTAGACAGGAAAGCATGGAAAGTCTTCTCTGAAGCCTCATGTGCCACTAGGCATAAAGAGAATCGACGTGAAGAAATTTGTAATGCTAACATCTGTTTCTGAATTATGTTACCTTCCCGTTTAGGTACCAGCGCTCCATTCTGGAGGGGGATGAGGGATAAACTCACTATAGATGCTCGGCGCGGATCAGAAGGTCGTGGGTTTGCTCCATTGTGAAGCCGGACTTTTTTCAAAAATGACCTTGGCTCCCAGGTTGACCAAGCCTTGAGTGGGTACTGGGTGCAGTCCCCGGAAGTAAAGGCGGTCGGTGTGATGCTGAATACATCACCCATCTTGTGCCGATTGGTCTATAAAAATATAGGTCTAGCCCTATATACCCTATATGCCTAAACGCGTGGAAAAGGGTCATTTACTTTTTTTTTAAAGGTAATTAACTCTTTGAGTCCCAAGGAACGCATCATACGTTCATAGGTTACTGCCTAGAAGCCCAATGAACGCCCGATGCGCCGATTTTACGTCTCTTTTGACTACCCCTTGGGCCTGTGATGCTAAACCCTCTGGGACTCAAAGAGTTAACTAATCAGGGAAGTTTCCTTCAAAGTCTAGGCGCATCTGCCTGAGAAGCGAGCAATCAACAGTCTGCGCACAAAAAAGGCGAGTCTGTAAAACAAATGTGCAGGCAAAACTCAAGCTCATGAACATGACAGAAGCCCAGAAGTGGGCAAACATCCAGAACTTTCTGCCGCAGTTTCCAGCTGGTGAACACAAAGAAGGAGACCTCTGTAGACAAACGATGGCCAAGTGTGCACACAAACACAATGAGGTCTTAGGATTAGATTAAATTTGTAAGGTTAACTCTTTCAGTAACAACCACCTGCATCATGTGTGATCAGCCACTGCCCATGCGTCCTAACTCTTTCAGCCCATGGGGTATTAAAGAGAGAGGTAAAATCGGTGCATCTTGCATTCCTGGGCTTCTAGGTAGGAAGATATGAACATATGATGTGTTCATTGGGACTGAAAGAGTTAATAATGCAAGATGTGATTCAATTTTCTTTGATTAACATTTGATAAATTATGCTAAAATTTAAAATATTATGTTTCATGTTTTAAATTATATATCCACCAACTCCCCCCCCCCCCCCCCCCCCCCCCCCCCCCCCCCCCCCCCCCATTTTTCTTGAGTAATGCATGTATGCTCTTTATTCCCTGTGGCTAAGTACTCGTTAAACATCTCTGATAAGATCTTATGAGAGTGAAAGCGTTAATATCTGCTTTTGAATTGTGTAATCTAGCAGAATAGTTCACACATTAAAAAGATAGTATGTTCTCAGATAAAACAGACAGCTGTAGTAGTACAGTGGCTTAATTTTGCCTTGTTTGCCTGAAAGTCTTCAAAAACACATAAAGCCACATTTGGTATAACTGACCTGTGTTTCCAGGTAAACGCAGCTTTAAACTGGTACCGTAAGTCTCCTGGAAAGTAACGGTGGCCGGTGCAATGTTGGCCAGATTGCCTACTGAGTGGCCAGATTGCCTACTGAGTGGCCAGATTGCCTACTGAGTGGCCATAATGCAAAAGAAAACTGCCATATGCCCCAGAGTAAAAAGGATTGTTTACTGGCTGCAAAAACATAGTATTGCAATGTAGTGGATTTTTTACTTTTCTGTGTCTTTTTTATTTCTTTGATAAGAAAATATAAGCTACTTTTAGTATCTGTAAATGATACCGTCAGTAAATGATACTGTCAGTAAATGAAGATTGTATTTTTTAATGTTAAAACAGTTTATAGTCCTATTATATTGTCTTATGTCTAAAAAGTGGTTCTAGTCTAAAAAGTGGTTCTAGTCACGTTAAGAGACCCAACGATGAGAGTGATCTCCCTTCCCATTGATGAATCGATCTGGTGTAGGGCCTCTACTATGTCGCAGGGGTGCATCCTAGGTTGCATGACTGTATGCAGCGTATAATAGAGGCTGCATACAGTCATGAGACATAAGTTGAGGTTGAGTAGTGGGGAGGGGGGATGGCTGGGGTTATGCCAGTTGTACATATTTTGGGATTGTTAAAAGCGCTCACAACATAGAAGACACAATATTGCCGGACGCTGACAACTAGGAGTAGAATACGACTCAGTAGACCTGAAACCCCTGCGATATAGTAGTAGAGGTGCTACACCAGATTGAGGCATTAATGGGAAGGGAGATCACTCTCATTGTTGGGTATCTTAACATGACATGTACCCAAAAGTTTATATTCTTATCAATAGTTTATAATTATCTGATTATAATGTGAAAACGTCAGATCAATTGATCAATTTGTTTTCTCCGGGCTGCTACTTTAAGGTTTACCATACCATCCTACATTTTAAAAAATCTAAAACTAACAAGGCAGATCCAAGATACCTTTTGTAACCTCCAATATAATTAGGTGTAATGGCAGGACCTAATGTATTCCTGAAAAGGTCCTACCGCTTTCAGAATTTCTACAGGAAAAGCCATCACACAGAACTCAACTGTTGACAACTGGTTCACCACTTCATAGAAACTTAGTGCTTACAGGACAAAATGTGCAACGCACATATGCTTAAAAAAAAACACATGCAAGAAAAATATCACTGATAACAAAATTATGAGCTAAAACAGCTCCAGAAATAAAATAATTAGGGACAATAAATGAAAAAATATTTTACAATTGAAGGTACAACATACACTTATAAAGTGCAATTTCTTTCATACGATTCACATGCAACACATATGTACAATAACCATATGTGATAATTGATGAGAAGAAACATACACTAAGTCCTATAGCATAGCATCAGCGCCATAAAGATACAACCTAGAAGGTAAGGAAACACATTCAATGGATACATAATGTTATCTCGATATAAGTATAAACAATAACAATGTGACTTAAAAAAAAGCTAGCACAAGTTCAAAGGATTCATTGTTTCAAGATTTAAAAAAAAAAATCTCATAAATTTAAGCTAATAATAAGAAGGACTAATTTCGTAATTAATTCACATATGTTCTAAAGGTGGATTGCATCTGACAGAGGTTAGGAACCAACAGTATGCATACATAAGCCAGATCTGTAAACTTGGTGTGCACACAAAACACAGGTTCTAAAGTCCAGAAGTAGATGAACAACAAATGATAGTTGTCTCGAAGGACAGTCACAAACTACGAAACAATACCTGAAATGACATTCACAAACTAATAAAGGTTATCTCAAATGATCTACCCATACTACTGAAGCTTATCTAGAATGATAAGCCCATACTACTGAAGCTTATCTAGAATGATAAGCCCATACATACTACTGAAGGTTATCTAGAATGACCTGCCCATTATACTGAAGGTTATCAAGAAGGACCTGCCCATTCTATTAAAGATTATCTAGAATGACATGCCCATACTATGGAAGGTTATCTAGAATGACCTGCCCATACTACTGAAGGTTATCTAGAATGACCTGCCCATACTACTGAAGGTTATCTAGAATGACCTGCCCATACTATGGAAGATTATCTAGAATGACCTGCCGATACTATGGAAGGTTATCTAGAATGACCTGCCCATACGACTGAAGGTTATCTAGAATGACCTGCCCATACTATGGAAGGTTATCTAGAATGACCTGCCCATACTATGGAAGGTTATCTAGAATGACATGCCCATACTACTGAAGGTTATCTAGAATGACCTGCCCATACTACTGAAGGTTATCTAGAATGACATGCCCATACTATGGAAGGTTATCTAGAATGACATGCCCATACTATGGAAGGTTATCTAGAATGACCTGCCCATACTACTGAAGGTTATCTAGAATGACCTGCTCATACTATGGAGGGTTATCTAGAATGACCTGCCCATACTATGGAAGGTTATCTAGAATGACATGCCCATACAATGGAAGGTTATCTAGAATGACATGCCCATACTATGGAAGGTTATCTAGAATGACCTGCTCATACTATGGAAGGTTATCTAGAATGACCTGCCCATACTATGGAAGGTTATCTAGAATGACATGCCCATACTATGGAAGGTTATCTAGAATGACATGCCCATACTATTAAAGGTTATCTAGAATGAGAGACCCATACTATGGAAGGTTATCTAGAATGACCTGCCCATATACTGAAGGTTATCTAGAATGACCTGCCCATACTATGGAGGGTTATATAGAATGACCTGCCCATACTATGGAAGGTTATCTAGAATGACATGCCCATACTACTGAAGGTTATCTAGAATGACCTGCCCATACTATGGAGGGTTATATAGAATGACCTGCCCATACTATGGAAGGTTATCTAGAATGACCTGCCCATACTATGGAAGGTTATCTAGAATGGCATGCCCATACTACTGAAAGTTATCTAGAATGACCTTGCCTATTCACTGATTGAAAAACCATGCACAACTTCAACCTAACATTTCGACCAAAGTCTTTGTCAATGAGTACAAAATACAACACAAATTGAGACAGGAAAACTCAACCCATAAGACAACAGAGCTTTGAAACAACCAAATTCAACCTGAAACCAAGAAATGCATAAAAGAAAAAGTTTCCCCAATATTTCGCTAAAATACGTATATCTTGTACTGACTCTCAGTAAAGCAGTGCATGAGGTTACTGATTAACAAAAACTCTTTCCCAACCCCAAACACTGCTTTCATAGTCTAAAAGTGATTAATACTGCCACCTGGATAAAATTACTTCATTTAAAAACCTATATTTTAAGCATTGCTTTCATAGCTAAATAATGATTGAGACTGTATCGATTCTGTGGCAAACGGTTAAAATATTTGGTCCTAGTTGGCATTACTGGTATTGTTGGAGCAGTAAGTAACTTTGATTTATTTGTATTAATTGCTGTACTTTGGACATCAGGAAAAGAAATCATTACAGAGGATGATGACCTACAGGGCGACAGATAACCTGATGATGCAGGAATTCTTGTTTTCTTGCTTTGCTTGCAATTTTTTAATCTGGGTGTGGTGGACACAAGTTGGAGGTAATTGACCCTACCTTTAGAACTTGGCTTGCAGACCTGAAGATCTGGGGGTTTTGCACTGACAGCTGCTGTCATCTGACTCTGGCTGGTGCGGTCAGTGCTGGTGACTGTTGGAATGGCACCGTTTGTGGAAACTGATGATTTGGAAATAAAACGTCGATGATTTGTACCAGGTGTGCAAGGTGGGTTAGGATACTGCTGTGCTGGCTGGACTGAGCAGCCATTCTGAGCTGCAATGCTACTGGATACATCTCTTGCCTGTTGGGCGGCTGAGTTGCTGTTTGCACTGTCACTGCTCTTCCCCTCAGAAGTCCTCTGCTGTTTTCTCACCTGCTTGACAGCTTCATCTCCTCCGCTGCTGCCTTTCTGATCTGTCACAGCTTCATTGTTGTGACAGAGGCTTCCGCTTCTTGAACTGGCTTTTCCCCTGTCAACATCAGCAGGAGAGCGGAATGTGTTTACTTTAGAGGCGACATCTTTGGTGACCCGGGAGGGCTGAGACAGTAAACTTTTAATCATCACATCGGGGATTCTCACCATGTTCTTTTTCATGCCGCCTTCCTCTGCACTCCCTACAACTGGGGAGTTTAATAAAGAGCTGGCGTTGAGGACATTCTTGCCACTATTTGGCAGCTGCTCATTATTTGATGTTGACCTTGTGGTAACGGTACGGAGCGTGAAAAGGGAATCATTGCCAGGAGGTAGTTCACTTGAACGGCCTGGCTCCGATTCCTTGTTAGGTCGGACAGCCCAGCTTGGTTTCCTCAGTGCTTGACCCTCCACGCACAGACTGATACCAATGTATGGCGGGACTGTGACCAAGGGCTGCTTGTATGCCAGTTCAAACCGTCCAATGTCACAATTCCTGTCAAATTTGCGGTCAACTACAACTGCAAGATGAGGAAAATATACGTAAACAAATTAGTAACACAAATAGTAAAATTATAATAACTACTTATTACAATAATGTTTGAAATAATTTTGTAAATTCACTACTAAAATGTTGAAATTATTTTCAGAATTTACATCTCTTCTAATTTAAAGAATAAATTGAACCGCTTGCGATCTAAAAGTTAAAGTGAATGTGGTGTGATCTTAAAGAATTTACTACTAAAATATTAAATTATGATCAAAACTTGCTCACAAAATGCTGAAATTAATTATCAAAATTTACTATCAAAATGTAGGAATTATGATCAAAACTCACAACATGTTGTAATTAAAATTAGAAAAACAAAACAGTAGTTATAGAAAATCTCTACCCACTCAGGCCAGTACGGAATACCAAGGCAGTTACCTGATGTTGCTCTTAGGGCTGCACTAATTATAATTTGTTAGGAAGTTGAAAAAGGTGTCTGTATTTGTCCTGTTGGATTCACATCCAAGATTCAACTTTTCAAATCGCACAATGTAATCTACCTGTAGTGAGCGGCCCCAGAGTGGTGAGGTCAGTCCATTCAACAAACAGAAAAGAAAGTAGAAGAGACAGGATCAGAAATGATATCAGAATAGCTGGGACGGAATCAGTATTAAACTACGTCAAGAGACAACGTATTAAATGGTTTGGACATATGTCGTGACTACCACCACATAGTGCACCACAAAGAGCAATGTCACTTAGACAAAATGGAATCAGAGGCAGAGGTCGACTACACAAGTTATTGACAGATGCAATATCTAAAGCTGTAAATACCAGTATCTACATAGCCCATACCAAGGCTCTCACCCAATGTCTCTTCAAATCTTGATGCTGAAATGCAATACAGGACTAGAGAAGAAGAAGGTTCAAGAGCCTTCACAGGACTAGAGAAGAAGAAGGTTCAAGAGCTTTCACACAACAAGAGAAGAAGAAGAAGAAAATTCTAAAGCTTTCACACGACTAGAGAAGAAGGTTCAAGAGCTTTCACAGAACTTGAGAAGAAGAAGGTTCAAGAGCTTTCACAGAACTTGAGAAGAAGGTTCAAGAGCTTTCATAGGACTAGAGAAGAAGAAGGTTCAAGAGCTTTCACAGGACTAGAGAAGAAGAAGATTCAAGAGCTTTCACAGGACTAGAGAAGAAGAAGGTTCAAGAGCTTTCACAGGACTAGAGAAGAAGAAGGTTCAAGAGCTTTCACAGCGAAGTAAACTTTCAATAAGTCCTCTAAGTTGTTGTTTTTCCTATCTGGTCTAAATAGATACATCCATATAACTACTTCAGGATCACAGAGGAGCATACCATCCTTTAATTTTTTTTTTTTACAGCTAATATTAACTGAGAAATGAGCTAGATCTGCATAAACCAGAGACAGATGCCACAAACTCTAAACTACTCCACTCCATACAGCCTCTTTAAGGGTACTTAATATCTTATTTAATACTGAATAAGACATTTTTAAAAAAAATTATCACTATGAAAAAGGTTAAAGTATATTTTTTTGTTATCTAAATGATCAATTTTATCTCTTCTAATTTAAAGAATAAATTGAACCACTTGTGATCTAAAAGTTAAACTGAATGTGGTGTGATCTAAAAGTGAATCAATTATTACCTATTGAAAAATTAAGTTACCTAAAATTCTATGTAAGATACTGTAATACTTGGGTAAACTCAATTGACTGTGACAACTGGAGGGGAATTACTCCATTTTCATCCCAGATATTTTGTAGAATAATCTCAAGAGAATTAACGGAGTAGTGGATACAACCTGAGAGAGGAACAAGCTGGGTTCTTGTCTTGGAAGAAGTTGCCTAGATCAAATAATTATGCTGAGATTTACTTTAGAAGAATCTTGAAAAAACACGACATAATTTTGAACTTCATCGACTTTTAGGCTTTTGATAGCTCGCACAGAACATATATACTTTTAGGGGTGCAATGCCAGCTTTTGCGAGTAATCATCTGCACTAGCAGTGAGCTGCAGTTCTGGTGCAAGATCATTAGGGTTGGCACATCTGACAGCTGCCTCCTGCATTTTTACTTTGAGTGTGTACGCTTCAAGATTCTGGTGGGGCTGACTAGTTTTCAAATGGGGCAGTGAAGGACATTTTGTAATGGGGGTTTTGGGGTGGGCAGTGATGTTGGAAACTCAACTAACCAACACTATGAGTACCAATTACTTTTTACTTGACAGGACATTTCCAGGTACACAATTTATAATGAACTGATCTGGCAGCCCTGGCCAATTAATCTGCCTTGATGAGGTTTTGAACTCAACACCTTCAGGCTGGCAGAAATATGCCTTGCACCTGCCCTACTGTAGCCCCCTGAAGAAAGAAAACAGGAATGTCCCATTACCCCTCAGATAAGTATAGCCTCCCAGCTAACGTGTGTCAAGTCATCCTATACTTTGCCATTTAGTGCCCACAACACCCTACCATCTCCCCATTGCTCACCTGTCTAAACCCCCATGTGTGTTTAGTTGTTGTTGTCTGCTTCCCTTGTGGTTTTACAAATAAATTCTTAGAAATCCTTGTACAGCCAAAAAGAGAAACCAAGAGGTTTTGGAAGAGGTGAGGGCTCAAAGACAATATAAACATCAGAAAGAGATAGTCATAATTTTTTTGGTCATGTTATGAGAAGAAGGAAACTGAAACATGTTGTGACCACTGGAAAGATCTGTGGTGAAAGATACAGAGGAAGACAATGGCAGAAAAATTCTGGACAGCCTTTTGTCATGTCATGGAGGGGTGTCAGCATAGGAAATGATACATGCTGTTAAAGATCACAGATTGTGGAGAGGCATGATCGCCACCTCCGTCAGCAGAGCACCTGATGATGATGATTCCCTTTACATCTCTGGCCTTTCCTGACCTGATTTACCTTTGATGGTGTCATCCAGGACAGCAGTGCACAGTCTGGCTGTCACCGAGGTGCTGGACTCCATACTTGGACTGGAGTTGATCTCAATAAGCCATGGTCGAAAATCTTCAGTCAGCATGAAGTCTGCACCATAAAGCTCAAATGAGGACTGGGAAATATGCCAAAGCAGTTTGATATCTTAATTCACTAGCACCAGAAAGAAAAATGCAACAGAAAAAAAAAAATGAATGTGGATATACATGCTTAACTCTTTCACCCCCCCCCCCCCCCCCCAGACACCCTTTGGTATTCCCCCCAAAAAAATCATAAAATAAACAAACCATTTTACATAGGGCACTAATAAATTTAAATAATATATATATTCATAAATATTTCAAAGACTTGACTGACTGACTTTCTACCCCACCAGGACATCACACAAGCAATAAACATCCGATAACACAAACTATCCACCATGTGGATAAGGATCACCCGTGGAGAGGTCCCGGAAACTGCGTTCAGCCATTAGACCATATTTATTTATGGCCGGGCTACATTGTGGCCCCTGGCAAAGAGCCAGGGTGGGGCTTCCAAATAAAGAAAAATTGCATCCCACCCCACAAGGGGATGACTAGTAATAATCAAAGATTTATTTGGAAATATATGAAGGGAATGAATCAATAAACATGAATATATTGGAGACTTTAAAGGAGTATCTTTCATTGGACCTTTTAAATATAGATGAATTGTACTATGACCATCATGAATATCCAACAACTAAAAGCTAATTATGATGTCATAATTACCAAAAATAGTAATATTTTTCCACAATAAGCTCCTGTTATTTTTAATAGGTGCAAACAGAACCAATGCCAATAACTAGGCTTGTCAGGGACTGGCCATGTTCCTTGGTAGGTTGTAACAGACAGAGTTGTTATATTAGCGCCATTTTAGGCCAAAATGGTTAATGTATTTACTTGTTTAAATAGTGTATCCTCCCTCTATTCAAAGTGCATGTCTGAATGCCAATGGCAACATCTCCCGACTGAATTTTTTTTACAGGCTAGCATGGTGAGATCAGCTATGGATACTAGGAGACAAGAACTTAGACAACACTTCCTGTTAAGGGACATAACTTTTAATGTTGCTGTGACTGCATGTTTGTTAGAATGTAGAAATTCTACAATGAGTAGAGTTGCTGGAACAACAAGTAACGGACCAGTTCTGAGCCAGTGACGCATCAGGTGTATGATGCTAGACCACTCAGCCTTCGTTGAGGAATGTTATCAACATCAAACCGCCCACCTGTACTCCGCAGGACATTACCTGGTACCCACTTTATGTCTAGCTGACCTGGGAGGCAAGGGTAACTTTGAAAACAATCTGCCTCAATACAGATTTGAACCCAAGACCTTTGGGCTGGTAGGCAAGCATCTAGAATTGTTAAATAAGTAATGGAAATTACACTGAGAAGGAAGCCAAACATTTATCTAAAGCAGCGGTTCCCGTTCGTAATCTGCGGACCCCTAGGAGTCTGGAGAACATATTTAAGGTGTCCGTGATATCAAGAACCTTTTTTTTAAAACAGATATAACTAGAGATCTATGTATCTTCTTTTTCTTCAGCATTCTGAGCCCTTGAGGTTCATTGCTACAGACATCACCTGCCTCCACTCATCTCTTTGGTTGGCCTTTTCTTTCCAGTTGGTGACACCAAGTGTTTGCAGTTCTGTCTGGACATTATCTCTCCATCTTCTTCTTGGTCTGCCTCATGGTCTATGACCACTCAGCTCCCTTGTGTATACAGTTTTTTACCTCTCTGTCATCTGACATTTTCTCAATATGCCCCAGCCATTCCAACCTATAAGCTCTCATGATGCCAGTGATGAATGGTGATTTAAACAGATTATGAATGATCTATGTATGCTGGACAAAAATTGACAGAGAGCGGGTCAAAGTGTCAGAGCAGAAAACAGACTCGTGTAGGGTTCTAATCAAACTGGGCCAGGAGTACAGCGATTGGCCAGAAGACACTGAAGAATCAGAAATTCAACAACTGATTCATGATAACTCCTGCCCAGGTAATGTGATTATCTATACAGATGGTTCTGTGTTGAGAGGCAGAAGAAGTGCATGGCGGTTCATTGCAAAAGCGAATGGATGATATTTAGTGCAATACACTAGTGCAATATACCACATATAGTGGGAGAATGGAGGTGGAAGCAGACAAAGAAGCTTTCTCCTGCCTTGAGAATCAGCTGTACACACATGGCATGACTGCAAGCGACTCAGAAAACATGTTGAGATAGATGGAGACAGGCAAGCTTCATGCAGTGTGGCAAGCACCGCTTCAGGTCCAAATAGATCATTATGGTCTGCAGAGAATGGTACAGCTACGAGTGACAAGAGGATCTGGCTAACACTCTACGCTCAGCGGGAAGGCAAGATTGGCATACAATCAAACCAAAAATGTGTTGAAGTCATTAGTGACTATGTTGAGAAACAGGACACCAAAAATGTGTTGAAGTCATTAGTGATTATGTTGAGAAACAGGACACCAAGAATGTGTTGAAGTCATTAGTGACTATGTTGAGAAACAGGACACCAAAAATGTGTTGAAGTCATTAGTGACTATGTTGAGAAACAGGACACCAAAAATGTGTTGAAGTCATTAGTGACTATGTTGAGAAACAGGACACCAAAAATGTGTTGAAGTCATTAGTGACTATGTTGAGAAACAGGACACCAAAAATGTGTTGAAGTCATTAGTGACTATGTTGAGAAACAGGACACCAAAAATGTGTTGAAGTCATTAGTGACTATGTTGAGAAACAGGACACCAAAAATGTGTTGAAGTCATTAGTGACTATGTTGAGAAACAGGACACTAAAAATGTGTTGAAGTCATTAGTGATTATGTTGAGAAACAGGACACCAAAAATGTGTTGAAGTCATTAGTGACTATGTTGAGAAACAGGACACCAAAAATGTGTTGAAGTCATTAGTGACTATGTTGAGAAACAGGACACCAAAAATGTGTTGAAGTCATCAGTGACTATGTTGAGAAACAGGACACTAAAAATGTGTTGAAGTCATTAGTGATTATGTTGAGAAACAGGACACCAAAAATGTGTTGAAGTCATCAGTGACTATGTTGAGAAACAGGACACCAAAAATGTGTTGAAGTCATTAGTGACTATGTTGAGAAACAGGACACCAAAAATGTGTTGAAGTCATTAGTGACTATGTTGAGAAACAGGACACCAAAAATGTGTTGAGGTCATTAGTGACTATGTTGAGAAACAGGACACCAAAAATGTGTTGAAGTCATTAGTGACTATGTTGAGAAACAGGACACCAAAAATGTGTTGAAGTCATCAGTGACTATGTTGAGAAACAGGACACCAAAAATGTGTTGAAGTCATCAGTGACTATGTTGAGAAACAGGACACCAAAAATGTGTTGAAGTCATTAGTGACTATGTTGAGAAACAGGACACCAAAAATGTGTTGAAGTCATTAGTGACTATGTTGAGAAACAGGACACCAAAAATGTGTTGAAGTCATTAGTGACTATGTTGAGAAATAATTTAAATGTGTGGTTCATTTTTAGCTGCAATAAATCATTGTTATATGTGATGGTTTTTATTTTATACTGGGACTTACTAAAAAAAAAAAAAGATTTACTCTTATTGTAGATTTACTCCAATTTTTTAAAATTTATTTTATTATGAATTTGGCTATCAAAAAGAATGAGCTCAGTGACAGACCTTTGAAAAAAGAGAGGTTTTTGGGTCTTATCTAATAGAGAATCACTGTCTAAAGATCTATTCCAGTACATTCAAAATCCTCAAGAAATGAAAATCTAATCTGAATACACACACACACGAACAAATGAACGAACGAACAAACAAACTTTATTTTCAAAGGGTTAAGAATTGGGCACACAGGCCCGTCTTACATTCTGCCCTTCTGGCCTCATGCCATGCATACATTATTCATTCACACATTGTTTTAGCAGATAATAATAATAATAATAATAATAATAATAGTATTAATAAGCATAATTAACAACATCTTTGTAACAATGTACTCTAAGTATGCCCACATTTTAAAACAATTATAATACAAATATAATAAATCTTAGTGGAAATCAACAATATTCTTAGGAAACTATTATCTTCTAATGGGGCATATAGTCTGTAGTAAGATAATATTCAAAAAGCTTCCAATTGTATTTATAGGGGTTGTTGATATTTTTGATTGGTTGTGGAAGTTGGTTTCACAGATGAGCTGCAGAGTTCGCCAAGCTTGTTTTAAACAAGTCTATTCTAGGTTTAGGGATGTGTAATGTGTTTAGGCGTTTGCTATGTCGCCCATTATACTTAAAGAATGGCAAAAGGTATTCTGGAGTATTTTTTTATAAGATTTTGTTAATAACTTTGGCAATATTGAAAAGTAGTCATTTATGGAGGGGTAGCAACTTAAGATCTGTATGTATCCTGGAACTGTTTCTTCCATGATTATTACATGCACGTATGCAGCAATCTCACCTTTCTGTATTCTACCAAATCCTGGGTAACTAACAAAGCACAAACAATGGCGTCTTGTAGATTTACTCCTATTTTTTAAATTTACTTTATTTTAATACGAATATGACTATCAAAAAGAATGAGCTCACTGACAGACCTTTGGGAAAAAAAAGAGAGGTTTTTAGGTCTTATCTAACAGAGAACACTGTCTAAAGATCTATCCCGGTATATTAAAAATCTTCAAGAAATGAAACTCGAATCTAAATGCACACACACGCGCACGCACGTATGCAGCAATCTCACCTTTCTGTATTCTACCAAATCCTGGGTAACTAACAAAGCACATACAATGGCTCTCTTCATCTGTGGATAGATTCTCTCATCCCAAACATCTGGATGCTTTTTGCTCCTGTTTCAACAAAAATGAGTCAACTGATTCAAAGTCTTATAGCCCAAAAAATAAGTCAACTGATTTAAAGTCTTTTAACAACAAAAATGAGTCAACTGATTCAAAGTCTTATAGCAACAAAAATAAGTCAACTGATTCAAAGTCTTATAGCAACAAAAATAAGTCAACTGATTCAAAGTCTTATAGCAACAAAAATGAGTCAACTGATACAAAGTTTTATAGCAACAAAAATGAGTCAACTGATACAAAGTCTTATAGCAAAAAACTCAAAAAATTATAAACATAAAGTTGACAAAACCAAACAAAAACCCCCCAAAAAATGTGAAATTTCTACAAGTAAATATAAGGCTATGGGGAGCCGTTGTGGTGTAGTAGGTAGATGCTCGCCTGCAGATCTAAAAGTTGCTCCACATGGAAGCCAGGTTTTTTCCCCAAACAAAATTTTGGTTCTCAGGTTGACCCAGCCATAAACAGGTACTAGGCACAGTCCTTTGAAGTAAAGGCGGCCGGTGGGAGGTTGACTACATCCCCCATCAATGGCCAATTGGTCAATAAAAATATTAGTCAAACCTCATAAGTCCAATGTGCCAATTGTGTGTAAACAGACCGTACCTTTTTTGTTCTTGTTTTGTTTTTGTTTATTTAATTAAATATATGACCTAAAGGTTAAGTGTGTCAATACTGCAGTATAGTATTTCTTATTGGATGAATGTAGGCAGTAGCAGACAGCCAAAAAAGTCCACAAAATACAGTGCACAATTATATGTGAGTTTAGCAGAACCATAGAGGCTAGAATGCTTTCCATTCTTTCAAATGCTATAGTTTTCCCTTTCATTCATACCTGAATGGTTTCGCTATCAATCCAGATGTAAAAAGTATGATAATTTTGACAGTATGTGCCATATAAAGACGCATGGTGTCGCAACTGCCTAAAAAGTGAGGTACCAACAGTCTGCATACCAAAAAAAAAAGAGATTGTAATACAGATGTATGCATGCATACCTCAAGTTCTGGAACAAGATCCAAGTCAAGACACCGGAGAACAACCAGAACTTTGGATGGAAACTACCGACAGATGTCAAAAGCTGGACAATATCTATCCTTTCAAGCTTTGAGGGCATTTTATTTAAAATATCATCATTGCCTGTTCAACATTTGTTAAATGTAGACTTGAGACAGACAGGCTTGGACAAACAAAAACTCATGCCAAATATTTCTTGAACTCTTCATGATGTTGAAAGCTGGACAATTTCTAACAGCATGGCTTCATCCTTTCTGGCATGGGGGAATTTTGTTTTTTAAATACCATCATTGCTTTTTCAACATTCGTTAAATTTAGACTTGACATAGACAAGCTTGGACGAACAAAACTCACGCCAAATACTTCTTGAACTCTTCATGTGTCCACATATTCTCTTCTGGCAGACGTGACGACCGTGGCCCATTCTTGTAGTGTTTTTGTATGGCATTATTTGACAGATGGATGCTTTGGTCAAAGTCTTCCAGTGTGAACTGTTGAGAACAGAATCTCAGATAGGAGTCCCGATAGAACCACAGGGTCAAAGGGTTCCAATCAGTAACCAAGAACCATTGGCGGATATCAAATTTGGTATTGTAGATGAGCAAGGGGCGTTCTGTTGAGCACATAAGATAAATTCATGTAAAGCTAACTAATACAAAGCATAATCACACAGGTTAGTTGCGTATCCTTTACAGGACGTTGCAGAACCAACCCCAACAGCCCCTGGCTGTTGTGTGGTTTTTCTAGGCAAATTTACGTCCAGTAGTTTGCCATTGCTTTCTGGACATATTCACACAAGCAAACATATATAGACAATATGCATGCACACACAAAAATTACAGAGCATAAATTCTGTCACTGTATCATCATCATCATCATTAAATGCCTTGCCTCTCCACAATCTGCGATTGTCAATGGCAATTATCAGTTCGTGTGATAGCACATTTCCATACCATCAAAAAATGCTGTCAAGAATGTTCTTACTGTCTTCCTCTGTCTCTTTTTATACAGATCTTTCTAGTGGTCACTGCATGTTCCAGTTGATTTCTTTTCATAATATGATGGTGTATGTCTCTGATGTGTTTGTGATAGGCTGCTTCAAGCCCTCACCTCTTTCGAAACACCTTGTTGCTCTTTATTTTTGTTTTGGCTGTCCAAGGAATTTGAAGATTTCTTCTGTAAAACCGCATTTCCCAGGCCTCAAGAAATTATTTGGCTTGTTTTTAATTGTCCAGGATCCACAGTTATATCTTAAAACTGGTTCTATATTGTATGCAGTAATTTTTTAATAACCTCTAGCCACATGGATTTACTGCATAAAATGCTCTTTAAAAAAAAAAAATGCAGTTTTAGCCTGTCCTATTCTGTTCTTTATATCTGTGATACATCTTCGATCATATGTTTTCCACAAGCCCAGATAATACAATTTCTGTACTTGTCCAAAAATGACTGACGTTTAATAAACATTTAGGCATACATTAGAAAAAAAACCATTGTGTTATGAAAACCCTTTTTATTTATACAATATGCTCTACGTGACTAGCATGGTTTTGAAAACACAATTTGATGTGTTTTTTCCACTGCTTAAGAACAGGTATATAAACAGCTGGAGTTATGTTTTCAATGGCGTTGGAGGTATGTTTATTAAGGGACAGTGTGGGTTCTGGGAAAAGAAGGGGGCGGGGGGGGTACTAATTAAAGGTTTGTGGAAAAGGTGCAGATATCGCAGCCTAGCTGTAAACAATAATACAACACCCCAGGGCAAACACAGAACATCTCTACAGACAGACAGATATCATATTAACTGCTGCATACCTATGTACTTTTGTACCACATATTTTCCATCTTTCTTGACCACCTGAGTGCAAACAAGTTTCAGCATGTCTTCCAGTTTCTCAAAACACATAATTCCTGAATAAACAGACAAAAGTCAAATGGGTTAACATTTCAAAAGAAGCCCTAATTCAAGAGTTCAGTGCTAAACACTAATGATACTTTCATCATCATTGTGACCTTTTGTGCCATTATGTCACTTTGAGCCACTTAGTCTATTCCTACATTCCCTTCTATCCTGTGCAATTCTTTTGTTAACATGAGTGGAATCTAGTA
The DNA here is from genome assembly GCA_905116865.2 of Candidula unifasciata. Taxonomy (NCBI): domain Eukaryota; kingdom Metazoa; phylum Mollusca; class Gastropoda; order Stylommatophora; family Geomitridae; genus Candidula; species Candidula unifasciata. The sequence goes on along the minus strand of CAJHNH020001940.1, from coordinate 60,125 downwards.
TAGCACCTTTAGCTTGTCTCGAGGAGATTAGTTTTAGGTTTATTGTAAAAGTGGTAGTTTTCTCAATTCATCTGTCACCTGGTAAAGGTAAGGTAAAGTCAGGAGATGTGAACCAGCGTCATTGCACACAGTTATAAACCATAAGTGCTCTGCCACCAGTACGGACAGCTGATAAGAAATTGTCCGCCCGTGTCGCCGTCTGCATGTAACTCCGTAGTACAGCGACGTTGCTCCATTTACCCCACAGTGTCAACTCTGGTGCCCATTTCCTTGAGGCTGGGTGAACCCTGGGAACCGCCCGGTTTCGAAACACCGACTGTGGGCTGCAACGAGTCGCAGCTGGATTTGAAAGCGAGTCTCCTATTGACTGTCACCTGTTTCCAGTTCAGTACCTAAATGATGATTCTCTGCTCAATCAACCTCAGGATGTGCCCAATACAGAAGAGCTATCTTCTTTGTCTCACAACTGTTGATACCAGTGGTTGTCCAGATACATCTTGTTTCCTAACCTTTCCTGAATTCATCCTCCCAGTGTGAGTTCCAGGGCCTCATTAGGGGGGGGGGGGAACTTGCTGCCCCCCACTCCCATACAAAAGCATGTCATGAAAGGCAATTAATTCTTTCAAAGTCTGAGTGCATCTGACAGAGAAATGAGAAACCAACAATTTTAAAGTCTGAGTGCATCTGACAGAGAAATGAGAAACCAACAATTTTAAAGTCTGAGTGCATCTGACAGAGAAATGAGAAACCAACAATTTTAAAGTCTGAGTGCATCTGACAGAGAAATGAGAAACCAACAAATTCAAAGTCTGAGTGCATCTGACAGAGAAATGAGAAACCAACAAATTCAAAGTGTGAGTGCATCTGACAGAGAAATGAGAAACCAACAATTTTAAAGTCTGAGTGCATCTGACAGAGAAATGAGAAACCAACAATTTTAAAGTCTGAGTGCATCTGACAGAGAAATGAGAAACCAACAAATTCAAAGTCTGAGTGCATCTGACAGAGAAATGAGAAACCAACAAATTCAAAGTGTGAGTGCATCTGACAGAGAAGTGAGAAACCAACAATTTCAAAGTCTGAGTGCATCTGACAGAGAAGTGAGAAACCAACAAATTCAAAGACTGAGTGCATCTGACAGAGAAGTGAGAAACCAACAAATTCAAAGTCTGAGTGCATCTGACAGAGAAATGAGAAACCAACAAATTCAAAGACTAGTGCATCTGACAGAGAAGTGAGAAACCAACAAATTCAAAGTCTGAGTGCATCTGACAGAGAAGTGAGAAACCAACAATTTCAAAGTGTGAGTGCATCTGACAGAGAAGTGAGAAACCAACAGTTTCAAAGTCTGAGTGCATCTGACAGAGAAGTGAGAAACCAACAATATCAAAGTCTGAGTGCATCTGATAGAGAAGTGAGAAACCAACAATATCAAAGTCTGAGTGCATCTGACAGAGAAGTGAGAAACCAACAATTTCAAAGTCTGAGTGCATCTGACAGAGAAGTGAGAAACTAACAACCTGCATGTAAACAAGCCAGATATGCATGCAAAACTAAAATTCATGAATAAAACTAAAGTTCAGAAGTGGAAGAATAAGTAGAACTTTCAACAGAGTTTACAGCCAGTGAATAAGAAGAAGAAGAAGAAAAAGAAAAAGAAAAGAATAAAAGTTATACCAATTAAAGTTCGTCAGTTTCTGCAAGCATTTGCTTCCAAAAGCATTTAACTTTCCTTTCCCTTCATGCTTGTAGTGAATGATACATTGCTCAACAGTCTCTTAATTTTACTCTTGCGTTTTTGTCCCAGTTTTATACTTATGTATCTTCTACTTTTATTCCCCAATGGAGCATGGGTCTTCAACCAACTCATATCAAGTTATCTCCTGCAGCTCCTTCCATGTCCTTTCATATAATTAATCAGCCCCTAATTCTTATCTTTACATGCATTTGTCTCCCTCTAATTCTTCTGCTCTGTAGATTCCAAAAGGAGGACTTTCTTGCTATACTATAAACCATTTTCTCAATGTGTGCTATATTCAGTGCCATGATCTTTTCTTCACCTCTTGATTCATTGGAATTTGTTTAGTTGTCTCTTACATTAGTGCTTCAAACATATCACGACTGTCTGCCCCACCAGACAGGCACCAGATAATCAAAGTCTGTAATTTATTAGTAACTATTTATTCAATCTCCGTATTTCTGATCTATACAGAGGGACTCGTTCGATGTTGGAGTTAAATATTTTAAGTTAAAATCAGATTCAATTTCTTTTGGATCCATATATTTCCTAGACTAATAAGAATTTAGTGTATAAATATTAATTAGAAAAAGTGCTCTATAAACCTTTAATTTGTTCAACTTAGAGGTGTGATTACATATCAACCCCAAACAACAGTCTCTCTGTTGGTGTTCCACTGTTATGTTTACACAAATAAGTAAAGAAGCCTTTTCCAGGCCTTTAGGTATATATGGCATATAGGGCTAGACCTATATTTTATAGACCATCGCCACAAGATGGGTGATGTGGTAGCATCCCGGGACCGCAATCGGTACCCACACAAGGCTGGGTTGACCTGGGAACCAAAGTAATTTTTAAGTCCGGCTTCGCCAGGAAGCGAACCCAAGACCTTCCGATTAGAGGTGAGCATCTAGCCACTCTGCCACGGTCACTCCCGTTCACACAAATACTGAAATATAATTTCTCTTACCCCCATCTCTAACATAAGACTTAGCACCTGGTTTTACAGTGTCAGTCAATACACACACTACAAATAACAAACCATATAACTTTACCTTCACCGTGAAACTTGGCACCTGGTTTTACTGTGTCAATACAAACAACAAATGGCAAACCATGTAATGTTACTTCTACCACAAGACTTGGCACCTGGTTTTACAGTGTCAATAGACAAACTACAAATGGCAAACCATGCAATCTTACATCTACCACAACACTTGGCACCTCGTTTTACTGTGTTAATACACATACTACAACTGACAAACCATGTAATGTTACCTCTACCACGAGACTTGGCACCTGGTTTTACTATCCATACATTTCGTGTACCATCCATTTCAAACTGGGGGCAATGAACTGTAAGTCGGCGAGTTAAGCTCTCACACTGCTTGGCCAGATTTAAGGGAATATGGGAGAAAGTTCCCTCCTCTCTTGATAAAAGAACAGAATAATAAAAATTAATGTTTAAAAACAAATATGTGTGTGCATAAATATGTGTGTGTATCAATATGTGTGTGCATAAATATGTGTGCGGACTTCCGGTTTAGAAATGGCAGCGTGAAGACGTGCTTGCGGCGATACGCGGTTTTATTTTTAAAATTTTCACTTAATCGGTGTTTTTCTCTTGATAACAGAGTGCGATTATTACTAATTCATTGACGATGGATATTTTCTTGTTCATGGATACAGGTATTCTGTGGTTTAGGGGTGTTATAATGAAATTAATTCCACAAAATAGCCACGGCGGCGGCTGTGTCCTAATATCGATAATGTAACCGCGTAGGAGCCACGCTCCCATTATAAACATGAGAGTCCACAGGTAAGACCCCAGTCTACTCTAGCAAAACAAGGTGCTGAAGTCGGAGGCAACCAGCCAGGAGGCGCACCACAGCAATCAGGATGCCACGCACAAACGCAACAGGGAATATTTCTATATCTGCAAATAAGTATGATTCTCACCATGTGACCCACTCACGTACACGTGGTTCCATTTACCGGCCTACGACAAGTAGAAAGAGTCCAGCTTCAAATACTCGAAGCCTTCCCCGTAGAACCAGAAAAGCAGAAAATACAGCTAGTCTTAAAATAATGCACTGGAACGCGGAGGGAGTAAATACTAAGAAATTAGAATTAGAAAACGTCTTGAACGAAGAGAATATACATGTATGCTGCCTTCAAGAGACGTATCTCAAACAAGATATCTCCTTCAAGGTCAGAGGCTACCAGTGTTTCCGATCTGACCGCAAAGACAGGAGAAAAGGTGGCATTCTTACCCTGGTCAAAAATAACATCCTTGCGGGCCAGATCGAAACATACATGGAAGGTGCTGAGTATCAAACTCTTGAGCTCAAGTTAGTAAATACAGATTTACATCTGACCAACTATTACTGCCCGAGCGACCGCCCTCAGGCACTGGATACAGTACTAGTAAATGAAAAAAATGATCATTTGCAGGGATTTCAATAGCCACTCCTAAAGCTGGGGCTACGATTACATGGATCAGAGAGGAGAGAAACTAGAGGACTGGCAGGATGAGAATAGATTCATCCTAGTTAATAAGCCAACCCACCCACCAACTTTCTACTCAAGAGCCTGGCATACCACCTCGACACCAGACCTAGCCTTTCACTCAGCAGACATGGAACTGAATGTTACCAGAACTGTTGGGAAGCAACTAGGAGGCAGTGACCACCGGCCAGTCTAACTATAGAAAGCCAGTCTGTAAGAGAGAGCAGCACACTGCCAAGGTGGAATTTTAAGAAGGCAGACTGGAAGTTATATCAGCTTCGCACAAATGTTCTGCTGGAAAATCTGAACACAGATAACGATGTAGAAAAAGTAGTCCAAGAGCTGAGCAAACGCATGCTGCAGGCAGCCCTAGAAGCAGTTCCAAGAGGTGCTCGTAAACAATTTAAACCGTACTGGAATTGCGATCTGGAGCAACTGCACAACAATATGGAAACAGAAAGAAAACAAGCTGAGACCAGACCTTGTCAGGAGCAGTTCAACAACTATCAACATTCAAAGGCCAAATTCCAAAGAGCCAAACTGCAGGCTAGACGGACAAGCTGGCAGGAAAAGACAAAGTCTCTAACCTTTGAAAGAGACACAAGAAAGTATTGGAGGTTAATTAAACAAATTAATGACGAGAATACAGGAAGGAATGGTAATATTGCACTATGCAAAGAGGGAGCCATCCTAACAAGAAAACAGGCAGCTGACCACTTTGCAGATTCTTTTGCAGAAGACAGCAACATTAATGTCAGCCCAGAGAAACAGCGAGAGGTTCGAGAGAACAACAGCATACAAGACAAAATGATATAATTCCTGAGGCACTGGTGGCAGCACTTACATCTAGCGAGTTAGAGCTAGCAATATCAAAGCTGA